>MIEF01007276.1:0-16476 GCA_001870725.1 Taenia solium | reverse complement strand
TGTAGATTTTGCCAACCTACCAACTCATTATCCATCCAAACACCTTGTGAGAAAGGGGGATCCATTGGAAGGCCTAATGGAATGCTTAAATCGCCCTAAGCAATGGTAGCTCCATATTCTGAGCTCCATCTGTCTTTATTTTACCCTCTGAGAGGAGGGTGGAATATCTCCATCTCTCCACCACAGTTTTATGTTTGCAACAAATTCAAGCCCCTTTATGAAGGAAAAGAAAATGATTTCAAAGTAAGAAACATCAACGAGGATACAATAAAGCGTTGAATGAAGGAAAAAAGTTGCCAAAGACTCTCGGTCCGTTGTTGGATGAAGATGGTTCTCTGTGAATACGGTTCCGACGCAACGAGGGGTGGTAAAATGCCTATACCTCAGCCTGAGCCAACGGAGCTTCCAGTCGGCCAGTCCACAAGGCAGTCCTGCCAAAAAAAGTGGCCAAAATTGCATTTACTCCTTCGTTGCTCTCTTTCAGCTGTCCACCACTCAATCAGACAGAGGGGGGATTGGGAACAGAGCCGAATGAGTCCTCCCTAGCCTGACAAAGATAGGTAAGTAGAAGAATGGATAGGCAGTTGTACCATCCACCTGCTGCTCTAGGGTTCCAAAGGCGGTGGGACGGCCCTCGTACTTACGCCACCAGCCCCGGGAGGTGTCATATTCATTCGATAAATTCACAACATTTCCTACTATCCCTTTTCTCCTAATATGGCGCTATTACAAATCCAAACAAGTGACACTTAGGCCCATCATTCTTCTCTCCAACTCTCTATCTATCGACCTATTCACTAGTATCTGTCTGTCTGCCTGTCTTTCCTCTATGTACTAAGCCAAATGACTACGTCGAAGAGCACATTGATTAGCATCAGCAAAGATACAAGGCTCGACGTCCTACTTCTTACGCATTTGCTGGTTGGCGTCTTTGATACTTGTTCTTCAGCGGCTTCGGCCAAAACAATGCGAGTCCTTGTGCTACTTAAACCACTCCTAGTAGTATATTTTCTTGACGTTTTTCTCGGTTTACTGACTTCTGTTGCAATAGTCCAGGGCCCAGAAGCAGTCAAAGAAGAGGGTTCTTCACTTCCTCCAGATGCGGCAAGAATGAGGCCGCTGCCTTGAATAGTCCTTTGGTTGTCTCCAAAAAGACGATGACCCCTTCGTGAACCGCCACACGCAAGAACTACAAAAAAGGTCAAACGCACATAGCAATTTTGCATATTCCTACCATCACGCAATCTTTGATGTGATGAAGGCGAGGACAGGGTAGAAGGAAGGAGAAAAGGAAGGAATGACTCGAGGGAGAAAGAGATGAAAGCTAGGAGGCAAAACGTGGAAAAACAAAATGACATTTGCGTGACAGGCGGTGCTACTAAGTTGCCTGCCTTCAAACGCTGTTACCGTAAGAGCTGACCTGAAAAGAGGTGTCCGTTTTAACCTACCCACTAAGCCGTTTTGCTTCAAACTGATTCTGTTGGAATCCTTCTTGTGGGTGGAGAGGGAGTGGGGAAGAGACCAGGATTACCCCAGCCTAAACCGATCCTCCATCCCCTTATTCTGTCCCACATCACAAACCTCTTTTGTTTGCTCCTCCAAGTGGTGGGGTTTGTTGATACCCTCGTATTCATAGTGAGCGTCTTTACTCCTCAATTTGGTAATTTCTTATTTGCTGCTCATTTGCATATTGCATAGCCTCTTTTTCCCTCTATGAGAACCTCATCACAGGCGAGACATAAATTTACCTCGCAGACTATCAAATACTCCGAAAATTTTTATGTAAAGATCATTAAGTTACAACCTGGACGGGTACAGCCAGACACTAAAACGCCTTCTGCACAGTTTTATTCCATTTTCTCGCAGCTTACACCTTCTCCACTCTAAAACACTACACCGTGGTTGCGTGCTGATGGGGAAAGCAAATGGGACTAAACACGGGCTTCCAGAGTCACGCGGCTCTAGTTGGCACAACGACTTTATAGTCACGGGCTTTGTAGCCACGGTCCGACCACCCGTGTCCCTTCGTCTCTCCGTCCATTCAACCTACCTGCCGACGCAACATCAAAGCCCAAATGGCACTAACCGGCGGCTTCTCTTCTCACGTACTTAAGGCGATTGTGAAATGTGATATGGCAATCTGAAAAACCACACACACACATACACACACACACATTGACCCAGTCATTTGGCCAGTCGGTCACTCAAATTTGAGTAATTAAACATCAAAGGGGGCGAGGAACCGACTAAGGTGAAGAGGCGGAGGAGGCTAGGTGGACACGAAAATGGCTTTAAATGCTACACTATCAAATGGTGTCAGAGTCATATCGAATAGGGGTGGAGTGGAAAGAGGAAAGTAGGACACATGTCAGCCCCTCCTTCCTTCTGCCCTCTGCATTTGTGACCGGAAAAGTAGATAGCTATGGGGCCGGGGCACGGGAGAAATGGAATGAGGTAAACCTTGATGGCTCCTACATTGATTAGGTTCACTATGTCTTGACATCTCAAAACAACTTTTTGGTGGGCAAATTTTCTGTTTTTTGTTTTCCTGGTGCTCTTCCTGAGCCCACGCCACCAAATTATTGTCCAGAATTTGCTTTGGGAGAGGTAATTATGTTTATCTCCATCTGGGAAAAACATCCCCTAATCACTTATTTATCATGCCTTGCTATCACGCATTGCAAGTTTTTAATTCGAGTTTTTGAACTACTCATCAAAATAGCATTTGGAAAAGCAAACTATTCTCAAAATAGTTTTTGGATTTAAGCTAGATGTCTCCTTTGATGCTATCCTTTACCAGATTATTAAACTTTCCCCTCTGCTGAGGAAACCGCATTGTCATTAAGGATTATGGAAGGTGCGATGACGCAGAAAAAGAACTTGATAGTGGGTGTACAGAAGTGCTGAATGCCCAACAGCATAGGTGACATAATTAGGACTACCTTCCAATAGTAACCAATTATGTTACCGAGACAAAGGTCATTCCACTTATTTTATTTTAATAAACTTCTTCATAGGCTTCCTGATCTACGATTTGGCTGGAGCAAAGGAAACGCGACGAAAATTCACTATTAACGAGAATTAATCCTCAATCGCCGCAAATAGCCTGTTGACCCTACTTAAACCTACTTAGACGAATTCAGTAGACCAAATCCTTGAAAAGAGTGGCAACTACTTAATTAAGCGTATCTTATTAAGCAGTAGTAGATAATGACCAAATAGACACACTGGCGATAACACGCGAACTACGCGACCGCCTAATAGCGCGGTTTTTGGTCACGAGGTGCTGTCAAAACACCGACGGTTGTCACAGGTGACCGTTTTGGCTGAGAGCCAAGGTGCGTTAGCTGTGCCTCGCCTCGCCTCGCCTCGCTATTCCTTCTGTTTACTTTTTGGCTTCCTCACACACGGTCTCCCACTATAAAATAGTGATGCGATGCTTTATTACGGTGCCTATTTGGAAAAGAATTATGCACCCGAAGGGTGCAATGAGAGCAGGTGGAGGCTAGTGCTCCTGAGTGGGTGTGAACTATGGGCGAGTGAGCAGACAAATACCTTTATGTGAAAGATCTGTAGATTGTGATTAAAAAATAGGCCTACCTAGTCAGTGGCGTGAGATAATGGAACAATTAAAAAGTTTGAGGTAAATATGCTCTCATGATTTACTTTGGGAATCCGCTGGCAAAGAACAACAAAATTGTGTACAAAAAGCACACTTTAAGAGGGAGGGAAACTTTGTAAGGCTAAGTTTGCCTTTTAAGGTAGTGTTTTTTTTCTTTTTGCCAGAAATACTGTTCTAATAGCCATGGGAACCACCACCGCCACCATCGCTACTGCCACCATTTTAACAGCTTTGGTAAGTTCTGCACACATTGCCGCCAACTGACTAATAGCATGCATGAATGTGTTGTAAAAAAAAAGCATTCTTCAATCTTGTTGCCCCCTGCCCCGCCCACTCTCATCGGTGCCATCTAGTGTTCCCCCCAGCATCCACTTCCCTTAACGCCTTGTAACCTAGGTCTAGGAATCGCACTCCCACTTGGCCCAAGTGTCTCTCTACAGCTGCGCAAATTTAATGAACAGTCGTTCTCCTACTCTAGTGAGGTGTGGAAAGGTAAAGATTACTTTAAAGATGATGAGTATAATGGTACGTGCTGCCGCATGGAGTTCTTGCCAGTGATAGTGGGATAGAGAGAGGTCAGACCTTCAAGAAGCCAAGTGTGTAATTGAGATAGTGGAGTTGGGAGCATGGTTGGATTCTTTGCAAGACTAAGGAATGGTTTCTTGGCCGAATCAAAACTTGTGTCGATTTACTATTTCTTAATCAACGAGGTTTTCATTGTTTTTGTGGGAGGGGTGGGGGAACTTGACACACCTTTGATAAATTGCCACTAAGGGCACTGGAAGGTGTGTGAATTTGTTGAAGGAAAGAAGTCTCCTCCTCCCATGTCAATGACATTGGTAGGTGCCCACGACATCTAGATTGTTGTACGGGAATAAAACACTTGAGTGGTAACCTCTTCAGTGAGTCAATATAATCTCCTTATTTCCCTCTCCACTCTGGGCCTGGGCCCCAGACAGCTAGACGTCTGAGGCTCTTTACGACTGTCGCGTCAGTAATTGTTAATGCTCTCACAGACAACTCGATGAGGGAGAGGTTTATAGCCATATCGGCTGATGGAAGTTAATCTCTTCTCTCGGCACGCATACATTCACGCACGCAATCCTCTATCCGCGATGGACAGTGCGTGACAGAAGGCTGTTCCTCCCTCTGTGATGCAGTTGGAATGCTAAGCAGAATCTGGAATCAGAGAAGGTGGAGTTACATCGACCGAATTCGAGAATATGGGGGTCACGGTTGATAAAAAGTATTACAGAGGACTCCTACGAACACCTCACACACTTCTTTGGCCGTTCGGAACACCAACGGTAAATACATTTCCTGCGGTGTCCTGAAATCTCTCATTTGTCTGCATACTTCTCAATGGAAGGGAAAATAGGTAACCATATTGAAGAACAAAAAGTAACCTCCACCACTAACTGTTTAGGTAAGTGTTTGGAACTCCAAAAGGGACACAATTGGGGCATCGCAAAGGCAGTCTGTACCAGAGGAAAGGACAGTGGGGCGGAATAGGCTAGACGGTACATTCTCATACATAAGGTAAGACTGAGAGGGGTAAAAATGCCATTCAAGCGTAGAGGCGACATCTTCTTGTCCGGCCTGATACACATACTGTTGACCAGCCGGCATCTTTTAGACCCCAAGTGGCTCCTTTGGGAAATGAGTGAACGTGCCTAGAGAGGCGAATTTGGCTCTCAGGGGCATGCTCAGCATATGTCCACAGCATTCAACGAATGCAAAGACGCTACATCCATCTCACTCCAATGCTGAGGTGTGCAGGCAGAGGAGGTCTCAGCCAGACAGATGTGGTTAAATGACGCGTTTTATCTCCCATCTTTAATGAAAAGTTGAAATGACATTCTGGCTGTGTGTGAGAGATTAAAAGTGACCTGATTTCTCGATCCTTTTTGATCCCAGACAAACAGTCTCCCCCTTCCTCCAGCTGCTTGGTCGCTTAATCCCTTACCTTATTTTAAACTTTATGGCGCTGGCGGTGCCTTTAAGGCGCCCTTTGATCACATTCACATGCGTTTGCGCGTGTAGGAATGTTTATCCCGTTACTTTTGCTGTTGTTTTGGTGGTGGTGGTGGTGGTGGTGGTAATGGCACGGTGAGTTGGTTTAAGAAGAGCAATCCACTGCCAATTTGGTGGAAGTTTGTGACTGCCAGCCCCATTACCACCTACAAATCACCCATGCATAACTCAGTAAGGAAAGAACGCTGCAGTTACCTTAATTGCTCCTTAGGGCCCCACGCTAGTGATTTTTGAGGAGTCTGCAGGCAAATCTAAGTCAAAAGGCAACTTTCGAACCTACGAAAAGTGGAAAGGGAAACAATCAACGCTTACCGTCCCGCACAGAGACCTGTAAAGTAGATTTGCCAGTTAGGTTTGTGCTCAAAAGCGGAAGGCTCTTTCTCTGTCTACACCGAATGCGCCACTACTTCCCTTGTCTAGTTTTAGCATACCAGATTTGGTGGTTTCATGGTTCTGCACTTCTATTTGCCTGTGGATGCATGTAAATAACCGTGGTAGAGGCCAATTTTTACGCCTTTGTCCCTCTTCACGCACACTTTCCAAGTCAACACGCATAAGCACGCACCATCGCCGTTGTCCGCCATCATGATTGACGGCGTCTGGAATGGAGCATGAATCCAAAAAGGTATCAGCCTTACTCGAACCTCCCTTGAACAATTCATCAGAATAGTGGAATCAAGGGACATGACAATTAGTTCCACTTCAGTTTAACTAAGTTCTCCCTATGGAAGCAATAGACTCATTTTATTCCTCGTTGACTACACCCGATCTGGATTAGTTCATCAGAACCCAGCTAGTGTGAGAGAAGCTAGATAAACTGTCGTCCAAAGAAATTACATGAAGATGGTGTAAGGTGTACGGGTGTCAGTCAGGTGGTGGCAAATCAGCATGAGGAAAGTATCACGACACCGAGATCGGCACGGAAACTGGACACGGAAAAGTCGTTCTGCTCCTCAGTTAACCAGCTCAGCGACTACTTCTCTCCTGAGGGACCCTTGTTTAACCCTGAGTCGAGGTTATCAGACAGATTGGAGATATAAGGCACCCTCTGCCATTGAAGCGTCACTCATGCGGTTGTTACAAGGACAAGAAGCTGTTTTACTGGTGTGATGGATGCAGAGCAAATTTTATGCCGCCACGTTCTCCTGAAGCTGACCTGTCTACCCGACAACCACATGTCTATACGTAAATTGGAAAGGACAACTAGGACATGAAGTGCAGGTGGCCAGGGCTAGACAGTTTACCCCTGGAAGATCAAAAATATCTCATAAAAAGTGCTAAGCAGTTACACACACTTCAGTGCATCATGTGACTGTCTCTGTCTGGAAGCACGACCGCCCACATTTGCTTTGCAAATGGATCACCATTTTGGTGGAATGATGACCGCGAAATTGACCAGAAGTGGAAGGAATAACAGTCTTTGACACAGTGACTTCCAAGTGGGTGGTGTTCCAGGCGCACAACATCAAGTCGATTCTCTAGTCTGGTTGCAGTCCATGCTACAAGGACCGAAGAAGGAATTGGTGGAGCATCCAGAAAGATGTGGAGATCCTGATCAACTATAAAATCAAATGAATTTAGCAGTTCCTAGCAGAGCAGTCACAATCCAGTTTTCTTTGAATTATATCCTCATTCAAAGCCATCATCATTCCTCCTTCCTGAATTCCGTCTCCATCAGGCAAAATTTAGTAGGTGCTAAAAAGTGAGAGGGGATGACAAAAAAAACAAGTAGCAGCAGTACTATTTGTCTTTCTATGAGTGTCAAAACAGCCTCGACCGATTAGCCTCTGATTTGTGATGTCGGTCGGTTGGTCAGTCAGTCGGTCATGTGTCGGGCCTGTCAGAAGACCGACTACCGACAGCGAAATGACAACTCTGCCGCTGCTACTCCTCCTGTATGCCTGAGAGCAGTGAATCAGCCTACGGAGGTGAAAAATGGATCTTTCTTTTGCTAGGAAAGAGGACAAATGTGGGCAGGTAGGGGCACTAGCCTAGTGCCGTTGTGACTACATTCTTTCCAAGGATATGGCTACTCGATCCTACGCAATAAAATTCGCCTATTTCAGGGCTCACGGGAGAAGGTGAAGGTAAGAGTAGTTTACATTTCCAATCATCCAGTTGATGAGAGCGAACTAGCAAGCTTTTTGAAGTTGTATTTTGGAGGTGGATGCTATACGGATTAAACTCTTATTTCCCTAATGCTCTGCCAATATAAGTGGGTACGATGCATTGACCTTTGGCCTTTTACACGGGTCGACCTCCACAGTGGAGCACCTTCACTTTGTTTGTCCCACTCCTAAGCTATATACTGTACTGTTTTAGACTAACAGCTCGTTTCACTCCTTCAAGAGGAAGTCTGCGCTTGGTCCACTTGCCGCAGCTCGACCTTGACCTTTATGTGTGCCGCTACTTCTTTGGGGTTAGCTCAAAGATTCACTTTTTTAGCTGATAAATCCATGGCTTTGTAAGCCGGAAAAGTCTAGCCTCTTTTCAGAGCAACTTAACTTACCCTTCCATGTCTTGAGAGGGCCCAGCACATACGCCTAGGAAAGAATTGAGTAGTATCTAAAAAGTAGTATTTAAAATAGGTCAATTTAAAGCCCTGATTTACAAGAGTTGACAAATGAGGAGTTAATTAATAACTCCAAGAAGAAGTTTTCTCGCCTCCTTTAGTCCTGTTCTTTTTAATGTGTTCCTTCGACAGAAAGGCAGTGATTCGGGAGAATTGACTGTAGCGAGTTCGAGTTGCAACTTGTCCTCCATTTTTGAGGAAAAAAATAAGTTACTTCAGTACTTTGAAACTTCCTCAAGGACGAAAGAAGACGTACTACTCGGGCAGAATATTATAGTGCTTATGTGCAGAAGAATTTCAGAGCTACTGGCATGGCTGTGGAGGTCAGGCCGCCCGGAGGAGTCTCCTATTGGCCCATTATCAAAACCGAGGGTTAAAAAAACAAGTAGGGTAGGAATAAGAAAGAGTTCATTAGACTTATAGGGTGACTAATTTTATGGAGAGGTGTCTATCCATTTGGGATCTAAAAGCTCTTCAAGATTTCTGTCTATAATCTGTGTCGAGGGATGTCACGTCTCAGACTCCTCCTCCTTCAAGTACTCTGGGTATCCAAAAAGAACCACCCAGATTGTGGATTCGAGTCTGAGGGGATAGGAGAAGTAAGAAAGCACCGTTTAAATGACGTCACCACTATCCAGAAAGTAGTTTCTTCTCTTTACTTCTTTTAACATTTGATGATTACTTTTCCTCTAGAGGAAAGTCATTTCGACATTTCACAAAGCAACAGCTACACATTTCTTTTCCTTTTCAAAAAAAACCTCTCATCAGCATTGATAGCACTTGAGTGCCAAATTACCCCAGAACACTTGTTACCCAGACAGCATTGTTTTAAAAACGGAGGGGCAAAGGATGTCACAAAGGGCTTTTCAATTAGTTAGAAAGAAGGAATTTTCATCGTTGAAGACAAGGACGAACTTGGAGGTCAACATGGAAGTGACTGTCGACGAGGACATCCCCTCCATGCACCAGCTAGTAAAGCGAGAACCTTGTCAGGGGCTATAGGAAACTGCCTTACTTGGACGATTGAAGGCCGTTTTAATTGAAACACGATGGCTTCTGTTAAGGCTCTTTGTCAGGAATAAGGTCTTCAAGTTGATTCAAATGTCCGAAGAGCATTGAAATTTAAAGACTAAATCAGTGAAACCAATCTGATGGATGGGATTTGAATTTACCTGGCTCGTGAACTCGCTTAAATGGTTGACCTTTTTCACCTGGCTAACATGTTTCAGGTGGGAGAATAGTTCTTGAAAAAACCAACTTACAGGACGTTCACAGCCTGTCTCCTTCTTTTCCTTGTGCCCAACTTGCATTTCACTTAAACCGATGGCTAGATGTTGACACTGATTCTTCATTCCAACATAAAACTGTTTCATCAATGAAGCAGGCCAAAAAGATAATCATAAACCAGAAATCCTGTATAAAGCACACTTGTTTGCATCGTATCAGTCCCTTGTTTTTGCCTTCCATCATTTAAACAGCGCTCAAACGCCAGTCCATTTCGAATCATCCCGTCAGTGCGAGCTAATTTCCTTGTTTTGGAGGCAAATGAGACGCTGTCAAGTTGACAGGTCGGGGGGTGGGAGGGGAGAAAGGGAGGAGGTGACCGAGTCAGATTGAATGATGGGGAGAATTAATTGATCGGGGGTGGTGAGCACCCCTGAGCCTTGAAAGACCAGCACTAGGTGAAAGCTCATGACAGGAGGTGATATTATCAGCCACTTATGCTGAGGTAGGGGAAGTCGGCCACGTCCGAAAAGTGTCATTTCTTGATGTGAGAGTACTCTACTACCTTTCCTTTTTTTTCAAAATGTATGACAGCGTGGGAGAGAGCGAGAGAGAGGAAGGCACACACAGAGGAGGGAGACCAAGAGAGTATGCTGGACAGAATATGGAATGGCTAAGTACGCAGTACTGGTGTGTAAGTATGAGGACAAGGTTTAAATAATTAAAATGTGGGTACGATGCTTTTGCGTGACTTCCTACTTCCTCCTCACAAGCGCAGAGAGAAGCAGGAGGGTTAACTCATTAAAGAGACTATTCAACTCATAAAATAGCCATAAATATAGGGGGAACGCAAGGATAAGTCATGGTCTCTTTTAATTGCCAATCGTACATGTGAATAAGTGGTCAAGGGAGGCAGATTGGGAAGTATCGTTTACAAATGATACATCGTCGGGGAAAGGTTAGCCGCACACTCTCGATACAGCCTGCATAATGACTACATATCTCATCTCCTGGGAAGCCTCACTCATTGGCCGAAATCAGAGTCAGTCACCTCACCTTGCCTATGACTCCCTAAAACCAAGTTTAAGGCTCACAAATGGGAGGATCTTGAGCCACTTACGCCTGAGTTGTACCTGATGACCATTTTAAATGTTCGGCGTGGATGTGTAGATTGCTTTTATTTTGCACCTCTTGACCAGTCACGTGGCTCCATCTCTAAGGTCACAGAAAAGCAAAAGCTCATTTTACACAAGTGTAATAAGACACGATCGTAAACAATCTGTTGGAGGTTGAAATAAGGAAATAGAGCGAAGGGCACCTTAAACCCCTTTGATGTCTGCTCTAAGACCAAGGTAGAGAAGAATCCGCCCCTTTGCCTTCTTTTTCCAAATGGGCCCTGTATTCGAGGCAGCAAATAAAGATGCTCTACTAGGTGCAACTTCCGTTGTTTACATTATTGGTCGTATTAGTCGTTGCCGTCTTCGTTCAAACCACTTGGACCTGGTGGATGATGGTGATGCCGGCGGCCCAATGTTTCCAAATACGAGGTGATGCTGCAGGGGACAGTGGAACCCTTGATGACTGGTCCAATTATAATTCATTCTTTTATAAACTTTACCCAGTCATTCAATCTACTTGTTTGTGCGGTTTCGCAATTCCTTCGCAATGAGTCTATGCCTTAGCGACAAACAAAGGTGTCACAGTTGTTCATTTCATCAGCCATAGGCATCTAGTGTTATCTCTGCCATCTTTGGATTCCGTTTCTTGCTGGCTTTTTCGCGTTAGTATCAGTAACTTCTCCTGCCGTTGACTCTTAGATCTCACCCAATTTACTCCCGAGAATGGCACCGCACACAACTCGGGAAGTGATATGGGGGAATGGCAATATAATTGGTATGATAAGAGACTCCTATTCCTGTGGTAGAGATCAGTCAGAGAACTTCACTGAAAAAGTTCCTCCTGCTGAGGTGCATTTGACAGCCTGGTAGATAAGTCAGAGTAAAGAATGGCCGTTTTTCAAGCACCCGCCCTTGATTTATTACTCACAGTAGCATATACTACTTGTAACCGCATAAGGTATTTGGCTGAACAACTGCAGAAAAAGAGGCGAACATTGTAGAAGGTACCACAATTATCTTTCTGATCCACAGCTTCACGCCTACCAGGTGCCCAGTCTTTCTGCAAGCCCATAATAAGGCCATTTCAAGGCCACTGTGCATTTTGACGGCTTTGGTGACTGCAAACTTGTACTTTGGAACGACTAAGCGGCAAAAACCGTCTCGACTGTCGAGCCAAGCAGGTGTGCCTGTAGTGTGCATGCATGACAGTGATGAATAGAGTGTACCACCCCTCAGAGAGCTTCCTTAATGCATGTCTCTTTATCAACTCTTACTATCACGTGTGGCACAACAGCTGCGCTATTTAAACGAATGCGGCCTCTGAAGCGTTCATTCGAGGGGTCATGTCTTCATAATGTCGATATTTCTGTAGGGAACTGCGTTTATGGCTGCTAAGAATAAAAACGAACCCTAAGACTGACTTATGACTAAATCTCAATTCCACCGTTAGGTGAGAACTGCTATTTCAATAGCCAAGGTGGATGCACTCTGCGTGCTGCATTTGAACTGTGGCTAGGTTGAAGATAGCTGCAAAATCATTACATTTTACAGTGGAGCAAGATCTGCAAAAGATGTGCCCTGGATACAAATGCTCTGCTAACAAATGTTTAGGGATCTGTCTATCCGAAGGCCTTGAGACCAGAGAGAATAAAGACATAAAAATGCGTCACTACATCACAAGTGCGTTTGAAAGAGCTGGTTAGCTGTTAACAGAATGTGAAGGAATTACCATGGCTTCAGGATGCCGACCGAAACCGCAGCGACTGGGGAGCTTGTGTAGTCAGCTCGTCAGTTTAAGCGCAGTACTCTGTTCAAATTTAAAATAACAACGTACTTTTTTAATGGCTACTTGAAAACAACTACTTAGCTCACAGTACCATTCCTTATCACGACACTGATCGTGCTTTCCTGAGCTACTGAAATGGCATTTCAGTAGGCTTCATTTGCACAACAGGAAGGGACATGCATTCTCTGCTGGGTAAGTAGGTCTATACGGTTGAATCTGTAAAAAATTATTGCTGAGGCTTCAACGTCTTCTCTACTTACACCTAGAGTAACCTTGACGTCATTCATGGTGTACTTTGTCATTTTCCCCTACGAACGCACCCACATCTGCACGCAGGCTAGCTCGCAGTTGTCACATCTTCCTCCCGCGTTGATTGGTCTTCTTGTAACCAATCGACGTCACGTTCTCCTTAGATGATTGGAGCCTGGCATCCCTGCTCCCTGATTGGCTATAAAGGTAGCTATAAGTAGATTGGATAGAGTTGATTCCATTCATTCGTTCATGAGCTATGTTTCCTGCAGTCGTGGTGAGTGTTCGGGTCTTCCGTCTTCTATAATTCATTTGAAGCAACTAATGCTAATTGTCAGTTTTCCTTTTTGGTCTGGTAGCGTATTCCACCCGGCAATCGCTGTCTCCCACCCATCCCAGACGATGAAAGTCTGACTCCCACCACGATCCGAAGACCGCGAGTACCCCGAATGGGGACTTGTGTACCCCCACGTCCACCTGCTACTCCTACAACATCAAATTCCAGGTCGCCTTGCCAATCACGATTTGACAATAGTGAAAACCGAAACTCATGTGAATTGGTTGTAAAAAACATCCACGTTGATGATGACGACGGAAGTGGTGAGTTTATGTAGTTGAAGATCTAAGACACAAGCAGTGAGGCATTATACTCAGATAAACATCAGTGGCGCCTGTCCTGTTATGAGTAATACACCTCCCCGTCTGTCAGTCATTTTTGACATTTTTTGGAATTGTTGGAACATGCTGCCTTTTTTTAGTACGAGATTTAAGGTAAGAGGAGAGGGTTAGGCCGACTTGACTGTCCTCTCTCCCTCACCCTTCCTTCCTGCTGCTCTCTCCCCCACCCCAGGCTGGTCCATTGGCTGTGCCCATTATTTAACTCCTCCACTCCTTGGCACGGTCACGTATGGTCAGAACGGCGGTCGTTTTGACAGAGAAGCCGTAATATTCTGGCCAGCAGTACTCACTTTTGACCACATCTTTTCGCCTCAATTAAAAGTGGACAAAATTAAAAACCACTTTCTCCTTCAGCGTGTTTGATGAAGTTGTGCCATTCGGTCGTCATCTTGGGGTTTTTGATCAGAAATCAGCAGAATGGGAAAAGAGTCGATTTATTTTCTGCTCTCTGATTGGACTATTTAAGCAGCGCTAGAGGACTGAGAAATCGATAATAGAACAGCTGATCAGCTGAGTTTGAGAATCGATGAAGGAACAGCTGATCCGTTAATGTTCAAAGGTTCATATAAATACGATATTTTTGTGCATTTTTTCCATTTTAGTAACAATGTGACTGTTTTTGTTTGTCCAGATTTTCGTCCCAGCTCGGCACCTTCCGAGCATTCCTACGCGGAGTACTTGACCACTCCATTAAAACCACTGACTCAGCGACGTAGTCCTTCCCCCAAGAACCCGCGACATGAAACCTCCCGTCCCCCCAAGGAGGTGATTGGGCACCACTCGCGTCGTTCGCATTCGTCTAATGCTATGGCGACGAGAACTACAGCGGTGACACCGACGACATGCGCCAATCCGGACATCATCAACGGGATGTATCGTCTGAAAGTGAAGCGGTCTAGTGAAATTCCGTTTTCAAGTGAGTTCCTAGGAAATAAAAGCCTTATAAGAAAATATCGTCAACGCCGAAGAGGGCGCAAACGCCATCGATCAAAGGAGGAGGCGGAGGAAGAGGGGACGGGAGGCGGGGGAGATCAGGTATACGACGTAGTGGAGACAAGTGGTGAGGAGGGGTCGAAAGAAGCGATCCAGGTGCCTCCCCTGAAACCACCGACTGTTGCAGCTGCAGCACCACTCCCAATGACCCAACACATTGCTCGTAATCAAAAGAGGAGCGGAAAACAGCACCATCATCACCACCAGTCTAGCTATGATTCGCCTTGCCGGCTTGTCACCATGCTTGTCATCTAGCCTTGTTGCATGCATCATTGTCCTCCCTTCTTTCTCTCCTTCATCCGTCTGTACATAGCATTATTTTTTTATCATCATTCAAACAGCGAATAAAAGTCATCTGTCTCACTCAAGACTATTCTGAGTCTATCTCAAGCCTAATTGGTTGGCAGAAAGAATTGACGGAGATAATGTGGTGTTGTTTAGTGTCGCTGTTCTTGCTTTCTCAAGATTGGGCGATCTTCGGATCCTGGCCTTCATTTATGATGGGCATTGGAGAGGTTCCATACTGGAGTCTGCAATTGGCAGAGATAAATAAGAATGTGGACTACCAGCATATGCGATACTGTAGTGGCGGTGATTTTGATCCCCGTGTTAAGGGCTGTGTGCGGTAATCACCGGCTTAAACATTCTGTCACAAAAAAATTTTGTTCAAAAATTCGTAGAAAACAGTTTTCATTCACAGGCATTTCTTTAGCCAGTGCAAACCCTCGACTCTCGTTCATTCTCGAAACGCAGGGGTAATTTTTAAATTTTACAGAATTTTAGTGCAACAAAACGATTCAGTTGGTTAAAATAGACACTTCTCTCCCTGTTCGCACTCACACTGACACCGTTTAAAGTTTGGAGACTTCGTTGCATCGCCTGTCACGCAAACGTCAATTCGCTTCTCACGTTTTGCCTCCTAGCTTTCATCTCTTTCTCCCTCGAGTCATTCCTTCCTTTTCTCCTTCCTTCTACCCTGTCCTCGCCTTCATCACATCAAAGATTGCGTGATGGTAGGAATATGCAAAATTGCTATGTGCGTTTGACCTTTTTTGTAGTTCTTGCGTGTGGCGGTTCACGAAGGGGTCATCGTCTTTTTGGAGACAACCAAAGGACTATTCAAGGCAGCGGCCTCATTCTTGCCGCATCTGGAGGAAGTGAAGAACCCTCTTCTTTGACTGCTTCTAGGTGTTGGTTGATTGCAAAAGCTAACAGGAAAACGGGAGAGACGACAAGATAGGATACTGCTTGCTGCTTTGGTCAAAGCGCCTCTAAAAAGATAACGACAGCGTATTCCTTTGCATGAGGCATGTGAGTGGACTTCAAATGGCTTGCATCTCCATTACCGCTATTCAATGTGCTACTCGACAAACACAAAGACCTTATAGATATCCTGGCGGACAGACAAATGTGAGTGAAGAAGTAGATAGATACTAAGATGAAGGTAGAGGAAGACCATTGACCTATATGTCACTTGTTTGGGTTCATGACCACGGCGTTATTTAGAAAGGTGGGAAAGTAGGAGATGTTTTAAAATTCAGCGCATAAAGTTTACACACTTCTCTTGAGATCCTTGACCGTCAAGTGGATGGTACAACTGGCCATTCATTTTGTCTGCCTACCTACCTACCTACCTAACATTGGCTTGGCCAGGGAGGACTCCGTCTGCTCTGTTTCCAACCCACTTTCTGTCTGATTGAGGGGTGGGCAGCTGCAAGAGGGTAATGAAGGAGTGCATGCAATTTTGAACACCTTATTCGTTAGTATTCCACTTACAGAAGGGCTATCTAGTGGGCTAGCTAAAATTGCGTTGAAGTCGTCTTCACAGCGAACTTTCTTCATCCAACTTCGAACCGAGAGCTTATGACTCCTTCCGCTGAAGTGATAGATTGTTTAAGGTGGTGACACCGATGACAAACTTGTGATTCCTTTCGAAAGAGGTGTATTTTTTATCCAATGCTTTATCATATCGTCATTGATAGTTGATACTTGGCGGATACTTGGTGCGGACTTAAAACTGTGGTGCCGGAGCGGAGCTACCCTACCCTCCTCTCAGAGGGTATAACAAAGGCAGATAGAACTCAGAAAATGGAGCCGTTATTGCAACAAAAGTAATTACACTTAGCGGCCTTCCAATGGATCGCCCTTTCTCACAAGGTGTTTGGATGGATAATGAGTTGGTAGGTTGGCAAAATCTACG
>MIEF01007256.1:0-38560 GCA_001870725.1 Taenia solium | reverse complement strand
GAGTGATTCTACTGCATGTGGATCGAAAGTTGGCCAAATTTCCAACCATTGTTGACTTCATAACTGCGTATCAATGGCATTCGTCTTACACTCGTGGTCACCAGAACGCTCATTAAAAGTAGAGGGGACGACAGATCGTAACATTTCATTCTCATGTCTCCTGATTGACTTAGACGTGGAATCTGCCCACGTGGAGAAGACTCATGGCACGTATAATAACTTGCGGTGCAAGATGATTAAGACCTCAACGAAGATAGATCATATATCACTTATGCTTACGAACTGCAGAAACTGCAATTCGTAACCAGACCTAACAGTGTCATATCAAGACGCTTCATGTTTTGGCCCCGGGTTAGGTAAGCTTTCATTTCCTCCATCCTGCTTGTTCTCACACGATTCTCTTCCAATTCTGCAATAACAGATTTCATCTATTCAAGTTCCCCTTAGACTCTGCCGCATTCCCGACCCTTTATTCCAAGATTAGCATAATTCTACTATTGAAAAGCATGAGTTCTTTAGAAGGGAAGGAGGTGGCAGCGAAGAGGTGGAATTCGGGATTCGTCCAGATTTGATGTAGCTTGTGGCTCATGGCTCCACAACCCCATTTTGGATTTCTTTGGCAGTACTATCAGTGACAATGGAAGCGCGACAGTCAGTTCACTACCCAGACGACCTCCGCGGGCACCTTACCTATGTCATCGACAAAGAAAAGAGAGAACCTCGAGCGCTAACAGTTAAGTGCACCAATATAGTCGCCTAGTTAGGGCTAAGCTGCAAAGACATGTTTTGCCAATTGTTCTAACAAGCGTAAGATCAGGGACCACCGATTACTACAGGAAGCTGGAAGCTATAACGTGGAAGGATGGCCTTCCTCTACCTCATCTAGCTGATTTTATAGACTACCTTTACGGTCACAGTGGTTTTCTACAACGGATTTGAAGTCAAGACACTAGCAAGTGAGAATGGTAAGAATGGACAGAAGAAAAGCAGTTGTTATTCCTATCAGCAAGCCATCACGAATTCCATCCAATGCCCCCTGGACTCTGTGATACACTGACCACCTTCAATCACTTATGGGTACCAAGAACAGCTCCACAAAAAGCATTCGTATAAGCTAGTGGTTACACAACTTCCTTGCAATTAAAATTTCTCATCTACAACAGCGTGCTCTTCCTTGTCTACCAATGCAGCATCGTAAACGGCTTTAAAGGCAACAGTTTTCATAACACTAGGACGGGTCATGAGTTGACGTTTTAACTGCATGGGGGCAATGCTCTTCAGCAAAATCTTTGGTTCTTGCGAATGCAAAGGAGATCTAAGCAAACAACTGATCTACATTTCGTGGCAGTGTTTGGACGCTATAATGCAGGCAGAAGATGTAAACAGTAAAGGTGTCCAAAGTAGACTAGGAAAATTTCCCACAAGGAAGTGAAGTCTTGTGTCTCAATAATTTATTAATATCGGCTTCTGCCACACAGGGAATGCAATTTCTTTAGAGCTGATTTACCTGTGTTGTTGATTTGGAGTTCACACATGCTTTGCGGGTTTGGTTTTCAACTTTTTAACTGCAACAGCAACAAGCTATTGTTCTCTGCGCGTGACTTCCTTCCACATAAGCGCTCTATAAATGGTCGAAACTAGAGATAATGCATCCGTCCCCACTGCTCTTCCCTATTCATCTCCACAAAATGCGTAGCTATGCATGTTAGAAGATCTAAACACGATGTTTGCAAAAGTATTATTAACACGACATCAAGGTAGGAAACGTGATGCAAACCACTTGCGCCTCAGGTGATACGAATCCATGAATTCGCCTATCGTTCAGTGGTAAGGTGCTGCATTTCGCGGCACAGTTTAGGATCACAATCTGGGCAGAGCAGCTGGTGAGAGCTTGCTAGTCAAGTGAACAACAGCACGTAAGCTTGATATGTTGCATAATATGGTTATATAGAGGGCTTTAATCCATCGGGAATAGGTCAGTCGCGCAACATCGGATTGCATGTACCAGAACACGCACCAATTTCCACGAAAGGGGACGGAATGTGGTTCATGAAACTGCCCATCTGCAACAGAAATGACCGATGCACACTGCAATGCATTCAGTCATTTGCCACTTCTGGCATTAAACACTATCCTTTATGGAAGGATTGTTCAATCTCTATCCCTGTTTCAATCCAAAAGCGATGAATTTTAGCATTTAATAAAAAAGCGATGTTGAACAAGAAGCATATTTAACTGCTGACGCCTGTTTTTAGTGCAAAAGGAACTGCTGTCTCTCCTGGCATCATCAAAACTTAGCAACACTGCGATGATTTCCAATTCCTTGCAGAAAATCAAATCACTGCTGCTTTCAATTGAGGCCTAATAACCACCTGCATGGCAGTTTTGTCCCACCGACAGGCGTTCATATTCGTTCCAACTTATCTACCCTGCTTGCATTCTTCTTTTTAATCGGACGACTAGGGAAAATCGGTCGAGGTGAGGCCGTCGCGAGGCCTCCACATCAGACGACACAAAACGACCCAATGTGCTAACGTTATTGTGGGGTCACTCTAATATCCCCTCTTACCTTCCCTATCTCCCTTCCAAGGTCTGAGCATTCAAACCTCGCCATCTGTTATGCCGTCAACCTACCCCATAATCTTTGAAAATTGTGGGTTTGAGTAACCTCTATTTAATTTTTATCCTTCCTCTCTTCCTTACAACCTCTCCCTTATTCCCTTGCTTGTCACCTTCAATATCACATTTTCCATCTCATTTTCGTTCGCATACTTTCGTCACAGTTTAAAAACAACTTCAAATCACTGACTCTCCACCCGAAATGGCGCTTGAAATATGCAACTTCCTTCATACGGAGGAAACTGGGAAGGTCCGTAACACCATCCCCAACTGGCAACAGATTCTGTTAAGCCGATTTGACTTACAAGCAAATGCTTCTGCGAAAATTATTACGCGTATTACACCGACGCTTCACCATGGCGGATCCATATCATACAGATTCCATCAATTGATTGGTACATAACCACGGCAGAATTGTTTAGTAAGTGCTATGACCGCCATGTATACATGATAAAGCCGGATGGGCAACCGTGGTGTTTCAATGCATTTCAGCTAAATCCCCAACTTGGAGGCATCGTTACAGTTAGTCATCTTCGACTTGTTGTTCAAGAGTATCGGCACTTATGACAAACGCCTCCTTTTTCTGTAATTACCACCCCAAATACATCCCTCTTCTTGTGACACGTCGCTCCCCTTTTATTCCGGTTATTTTGTTAGCGTAGGCTTATTAAATTTTATTTGCTGCAAGGACATTTCGCAGATCTCGTGCTAAACTAACTCCCTTGATGACATAAAAACCGTTCTGCTGAGGCAACAATTCCGAAGACACAGGCGTAGTGCCTAAGGTAGTAAGACAGGTTTGTAGTAGGCACTGCCATTGAGGTGCCATCCTACCCTTCCGAAGTCTTAAAGCATCAGATGATGACCAGCATGCGGGGTGAAATAATCGGATGGCAAGAAGCGAGTAATATCAGCAGGTCGCTAGGGCTACCGCTGGTATAACGTCTCATGTGCGAAGACTTCACATCACTTCTTTCTTCACTTCCTTTTACGGCACATAATATCTTGAGCTCATACATCACGTCGACCATATGTGAAACACGCGAAGCAGCTTAAACACGACAGAATAAGCGTCACAACCTTTGTGCCATGACTTGTCCCTTTTTAATGAACAGAATTTCATTCCACCTCTTTGAACCATCACTGTAGTTAGACCTGTCATGACAGTGCCAAGGTGTGATAAATTTAATCATTGAAGGCAATATTTCTCTTTGCACCCCACCTTCCTCATTTTTATAGGTATCAATGCGAGTATTCAAAGGCGATCAATCACCTGTTTTAGTGATTAGAAGCCACGTCCGGCTTTAGTTGTGGTATTTTTGGCGAGAAAGCATCACACAACATCCGAAAATCACGCATCCAAGGTGTCAAATCCGCTGAATGAGCGCGTGACTAAAACTAGGTGACATGAGACGAAAATGTGTAGACATCGTGGTAAGGTCAGTCCAATTCCTCCCCCGAGGTTCAGCCCTTGTCGTCCCTGCCATACAGGCTATCCATGCGCACATCCATCGATAATGGCAGGTTTCGGATGTCTTGATTACCTCCGCCTACTTCTTTGCTTCTTTTACTCCACACCTATTCTGCTCTCAATTTTTACACCGCTGTTCACTTATCTGACTTCTATGTTATCTTAGATGTCATGCTTCTCTAACACTGTATCCTTATTCCAAGTTGAAGGTGGATGCTTTCACCATGGCCACTCTCCACTGTCGTGCGTCAATGCGGTGATCATTGGCTCTGTGTGGGCAGACGTCTCAGCCAGCTACTCCCTTCAAGCCTTTTGCCTGCTTCTTACACCAAAGCGCTTCTAAAGCTATTCGCTATCGCGAGGAACAAAGTGACCGTTATGAAAGTCCTCTGCCCGTGTCCGTTGAAGCTCAAGCTCATATAAGGGTGGAACAGCAAATCTCGCCTGCCCACAATCCAGCAATTACATCGAATGAGAAATATGCACTGCAATTCAAAGCAGCACACATTAACTATGCTAAAAACTTTATCATGAATTGGTATATCATAGCCTATGTACACACTGTTTGTGCACATAGGTTTGGGTCAGTTGAAATAGCGCCCAGACATAATTGCATAGATGCCACATTCGAAGAGGACTAGCTATACCTTCCACACTATAAACCATCCAAGTAGGCACGACCTAGTGGTTTCTTCAGTTTGGCAGGTTACTACAGGCGTCGCATCGCAAATCAGGGAAAGGTAATTAGGTCAGGCCATAGATTTTGCAATAACGGGCATGTGAAGATTTAAGCTGTCAAAGGATGAAGCCTTTAAAGAATTGACGTGGATGCATAGCTCCACGCCACATCTAGTGCAACCAAACTTCGTGTCAAGCATCCCATCACCCATATAGGACACCAACGCCAGCGAAGCACACGTTAGCTAAACGACAAAGGGGGAAGTAAACACATCACTGTCTACCAGTTATCACACCAAACATAATATAAATATTGGACGGAGTAGAATTAGCACAGCATGTGCCTTTGTCACCTTCGCAGTGGTTAAACGTGGGTTCGACGGGTAATTGGGAAGGTGTGTGTGTGGACGAATAGATAAGGCAGTGTTGGATCTAAGAACAGAAGAAATGCCAAGACAATAGAGTGAATGCGTGGGCACATTTTGTTAACATATACGTGCCACATGCGAAAAGTTCTACAATCACAACTCCAACGCAATATGTCAAAGATTGGATGGAGCCGCTCTATCACTCTTCAACCATTACGTAAAAGTTGCGAAAGTTTGCACTAAAGTAGTTTTACTGCCATTCTGCATACCTAAAGTAGGGATTTCTTGCATGGCAGAAAGTCACTTGGCGAGTTCTGATTTACCTGACTAAGTGCAGGCTGCCACCATGGTTGCTTTGCCTTGTAGGTACTGAAGTTTGTGATTTCACTGTTAAAGTCACCAGTGATTGGAATGTCGCATGTCTAACACCTAAGATTTATTGCAAAATTATAAGGTTCGTGTGTTTAGCGTTTGGTAGAGGTTCATGCTATAATACACGCAATGGAAACGTGAATGCCTAAGTTTTGTAAAAATCAAGAACTCCAAGCCAAAGATTTTCAATAAAGGACATTTTTAGGTTGAAATTTTTGCATTTACTTGGACCCAATTATTGGGATTGCCGTCTGCAAGTGGAGCACTGCTGCACAAGTTAGTGTGCCTAACCTGCCTATCTTATTTTAGATGACCTAGCAACATAGTTTCACGGGAGCCAATTTGAAATGGCCTCTGTTGGCCTTCGTATGTCCCAGTCAGTGAGATGCGTCGATCACATCCAAATACGAAAATGAGGAAGTCATTCAAAGTAGAAATGCATTTAAGCTACACACTTAGCAGAATAAAAACGTTGTTTTTGATGGACCTTGGGTGCTCATCATCATTCTACATTTTCTGCCTGGTTAAAGAATATGAGAAAGTAGCGGTTGTGGTCAAATGCGAAAAGATTAGTCTAGACAGTAAGAGAAGATCAACAGCACGGATATCATCTTTCATTGTAGGACGGTCGAGGTCTTAACAAAAAACGATCAGAGGTTGTACATGATTTTGACCTACAAAAACTACGGTCTCATATCGAAGCTCTCCATGTAATAGCCCCGAGTAGGGCAAGCCTTCATGTCTCTTATCAGCCTGCTCTTTATTGGTTTGTGTTCCTTTCTGCAAACACCGGAAAAACGCTACGTAGGCTTAACTTCGATTCTGACGCATTCCTGATCCTTTAATGCAAGAATGGTATAAATTTACAATCAGACAGCGTGAGTTCGTTGGATGGGAAGGAGACGAGGGCGAAGAGGTCTGATTCGGAATGTATCCAAATTCGAAGCAAGCTGAGACTCTTGGCCCCACAATTCTATGTTAGATATCACGGGAGGGTCCCTATCCCTAATCAAAACACTGAAGGCCCGACAGTTCATTCGCTACCAAGGAGAGACATCTATGTGATTTCGAGGCCGTCTTAGGGGCTCCAGCTGAAGCCTTTGGGCGCAGCTCATCATGCTAGCAGTTAAGCGTGCAAATATACATATATAAATCGGGTTTAAGGTAGGCTTGGAAGAACAAGTAACGTTGGTATCATGATAAATGTTAACAAGTGTGGACACATCTGGCAGCCCCTAAGGAGTACAACAGGTAGAAGAGTTGATTAGAGACCAGATCATTAAATTATCCAGGTTCTCGTGAATCATTTCAGTTGCTCTACCATGAGGGAGACAGTAGGTAAATGGCTGCCAACTTTCGATCCACATGCAGTAGAATCACTCTGGTATTTGTAGAATCAGAAGTAGATGAAGTATATTAACACCTAGGATGGATCCAATACATCCACGGACCGCCAGTGGACAAGTGGAGTGGGATGAGATGAGCTGGAGTAGATGCGGTTACACTGCAGTGCTTTGCAATGCATGGTCTTGGAACATTAGTTAAGTATTTGGACCTCACCCATATTCCACCGGACCACGCAACTACCACAGGTGTCGCGGCTTCTTGTGTTACATCAAAATAGCTTTCGTCTTTAACTCATTGTCATCTACATTCACCCGTCACTCAAAACGCACTTTCTACTGAAATCGATTCGGTGTTGAGCGAGACTTCCACGGAGTACAATTGCGAAGTTGTTACAATTGGTTTTCATCCTACTAGTGCTGGAGGCGTGAATCCCTCAATCAGTGACTCAAATAACTGGCGGGGCGGCTTGTGGTCCCTGACAGCTCTATTGTCATGAGGAAACAGGCACAACATCATTTTAACTATAGGTTAAAAGAATTGCATTCTATTTGGCCAGTATGCAGTGGTAGCAATGAAGCATACTTTAAGAGGTGAAGGCCATTAAAACTTCTGGATTGTGTGAGCCTATGTGAATTCACATCGTTCCCTGTCATTAGACAAGGGAGCATCAGCCAAGCCATGGTGATTGCATGACCTTACAACCACAGAACACGAAACAAACCAATGTGTTGGCGATGCTGTGAGATCAATCCAATGCTCCCTTTCCTCCCCTCTAGACCGTCAGTATTTAAGCCCTGTCACCTATTTTACCCGGTCAATATAACTTAGCGCCTTTCGATAATGGTGGGTCTCTGTTGCCTAACTTTACTTCTCTGTGCCCCTTTATCTTTACTGTCTCTCATATACTGTTTCCTTTTTGTTCTTCCGCATTGCATTTCATTTACTCCATTTCCTTGTCACTATTGATGGCATGCTTTGGAATCGCTTTAGAAACGACGCAAAATCACAGACTTTCCAACTGAGTTGGCGCTAAGAGTGTGCAAATTACTTGATGCAGAGGATTTGGTGAATGCCTGCAAGGCCATTTCCAACTGGCGATGGATACTGTCAGGTCGACGATCAATTCAAGCAATGGGTCGTCACATCAGTAATTGGAAGTGGCTAGACAAGCATCTCTGTTTTCTCCTATTTTCCAAAATCTCACCAACTGTCAATGAGAAACTACTGTCTGCTATCGGATATTACATGGAAAAAAAGCAGATCCTTCAAGAGAATTTGTTTAATTTAAGTCCATTCCCTCCTCGGCAATATACCAAATGCTGTCTCACATTCAATGCTCATATCCTCCATATCTCTGAGCTCCACAAACGGATGTATTACCGAGCAATTCTGAGCACTATGCAAATTGACGAATCACTGAGTCGTGCCCCTTACCTCATAGATGTTATTGATATAATTAATCCTATCTATACTAATCATGCGAATAGAAGAGATGGCAGAATATATTACAGTGATTTAGGGGAAGGAAATTCAAGGGTGATATCTTGGACTACGACTTCTACGTATACCTGATGGATCCAGAATTTCATTCCAGACATCAATTGCTACATTTACTAAGCGCCCTCAAGCCGCATCAAAAATTGATTATAGCGGTCTTGCCAGGAGGCTGGAATAATGCAATCAATGACATGGACGTCTTTGCAAAGTTTGTCGCAAGTTTTAATAACTTTGTGGATTGCCCACTTGCAACTACTGAGATGGATTGGCGACTGTGTTGTGTAGAGCGACTGCCAGTTGAAGACCATCGACAGTAGACGCAGGAACAGAGGCAGTCCACTCAAGTAGCAGACTCCTAATGCACGTTTTTTATGTAGTTACGCACTGAATTACACTCCTTGTTTCGACTCACTAATTTTTTTCTTTCTCAGCAATATTAATTAGGTCCTAACACAATTATTACAAGCTTACTGCCCCTGTTTATAATAAATACGCCTGATTGGATGCAATCCTGTCACTCAAAGGCACCTTGACTGGCTAAACACAAGGTGTCCTTGCTGTTCTTACAGATGGTTTTTGCTTCAAAATGGTGTGCGGCTTAGAGGCACCTCCAACTTACCACCTGCGATTGTGAAGAGGCACACGGCCCACTTACAACCATCATCACCGCATGATGCTCTGTGATAATACAATTCCTTAGCAGATTCTCTTTCTTAAGTCTGTGATTTCACTTAAACATGTGGATGCAAAAAATACACTCAAATGATTCCATTAGTCCTAAGTTTCCGTGTTCCTTTTTGCCGAGCATCAGCGCGATTGCGATGAAGTTAGAGATGCGACGACCCGGGCAATCATCTTGCATGGATCCAGTTGGTCATTTGGATAGATGACATTTCTAGCCCATGCAACATTTTGAGCAGCACGTTAAAGAGTCAAAAACAGCAAATGAATCGCGCCACTTTTGCAGTTGGCGTGAAGGTATTCCAAACGAACTACCGGTTCGGTTGTGAAAAACAAATCTGCATTGGAACAGTACTTTTGACCACTTTCTTACACTTTTGATTATAAAGTACTGAGAAAGAAGAAACATGTGGAATGAGACCTATGCGACAGGATGCAGTCAATTTTTTAAACAAAGTGAACTATTTAATGCATAGTAATGAGGTCAAAGCAAACAATAAATGCGTTTAGGGAAACACTGTACAATTTAAACAGGAAATCACTGCATCCAGAATGCAAAAGCGTGAATACGAGAAAAAATTGTGAAAGTTTTTGGGACGTTACATTGCTGTGCAAATGTGCTGCTTCCGGTAGATATGGTGTGTTTGGATTAGGGCTTCCGCTTTCCTCGTTACTGGCGCCCGCACCTTCAGTGTCCATCTGTATACCCAAGGCTGACATAACCAAGGTGCCATGGTGTTCTATACATCTGACCATGCTGTAACGTGCCTACCTACCTCCTCTTCATATTCTTCTTCCAACAGAGCAATGTACTCCATCGCTTCCATCGTTTGGGAAGTGGTAGTCAACACAAGACGATGCGTCGCACGCATGAACGATGACAAATCTGAGCCCCTCAAAGTTGTCAAAGGCAATGTCCATCAAGGATGGGGCAGAGGTTCATTCCACATTTTAGTTCTAGAGACCAGATAACCGCTTAATTTACCTCTTGCGCTGACAAAATAGCTCAATCACTACCTCACAATCAATTCTTTAAACATGCCACATCACATTTCACACATTTGGGCACTGATACCGGCACCGATTCGATTGACCTCACCCCTACCTGAAGCATCCATGCATTGGAGCCAGCCTAACTGGGTCCAACTACATAAAGTTGTAAGGGATGGGGAGAGAGAGGGAGACCGAGGAGGCCAATTAATTTCAGTTGAGAGGACGTGCACGTGGACTCTGATGACTGGCGCGATTGATTCGTGAGTTTGTTTCCTTACAGCTCCAACCACTACACGTCCAAAAACCCACTTTCTTCCCAACTTATCCATAAACGTCGCAGTCCTCCATAGTTTCGCGTTTATCCATCGGAAGTGTAAACCAAACCCAGACACACAGCATGAAACACGTTTTACACGTCCAAAAACCCACTTTCTTCCCAACTTATCCATAACTCGGCTGCGGCATTTCGAGTGTGATTCGCTTTACTTCAATTCCACGTTGAATAGACAAACGACAGCCTACTATTACGGATCGCACTACATTGTACTAAAACGGTTACCCTTTAAGTCCAGTGGTCTAGCGTGAAGTGAAGGACACAGGAGATGGCCCACACACACCCAACCCCCACCCCCCTACCCATCGCTGTTATCAAACTGGTTGACACTCAAGCTCCATTCCGAAATCATTTGCATGCACGTGGATTCTGATGACCGGCGCGATTGATTCGTGAGTTTGTTTCCTTACAGCACCAAACACTTCATGTTGGCTAACTGTGAGCACTGGCTATGCGACGAGGCTTCTGATTCATGCCATTTACCTCCGATCAAACTTCTACACCAGTAGTGCATTTTCTAGACTAGTATTCCACCGGTATCTTCTTCAATGCCTCGAAAGAGTGTGTTGGAGTTGATATCGGCCAAATTCATTGCAAACCGCTAAGTAGAATTGCATAAACGAATGCAAAGGATTGAAGAGAAAGAGGACGCAACCTGAATCCCAGCCGTATTTGACATTAGCCCCATTTGGATAAGCAGACCAGCATAAACGCTTGCATCATTTCCCTGCAAAGCTGGTGCTCGAAGTATCATCCGAACGACAATTGAGGTGTCTTCAGATTGAAGATGTGCAAGCAAACCGGCCAATTGAAAAACGCCTGGCCACACTAGAGAGAAAGTGGCCGGCTGGATAAGCAGCTCATTTTGCTCAGTCAATGAAGGAAAAGTCTTCAATCACATTTGGCACTCAAAGACCAAAATGGTAGTGAGCAGCACATGCACTGGTCGTCTGCCTCCATAAATTGTCTTTCAATATACTCACTTTATGCACACATATCATTTTGGAGGTCAAAGGCAGAAATCAGCTTGTGCTAGCAAGCATAGGCAAGATAAAAGCCTAGATGTGAAAGTCTGAAATGAAGAATGCAAAAGATCCTGTTGTAATGATGAAAGCAATGTCTTCGTAAATTTTGCTAATAGGACCCTTCTGCATAACGGTAACACTTCGATCACTGGTGGAGAGATTCCCATCGTTTAACGACAAAATGGAGTACCTCTAAACTACCTTTACACCTCGATCACTCACAGCCCCAGTCTTTGACATCACTGATTTAACTTGGGTGGTAACCACAACATAAAAACTGATGGTTCATCAGGCCGAACTCCAACCCTCTGTAGTGGATACCGAATTATTTGGAAGGCATGAAATCTATTTAAGCGTCGCGCAGTAGGTACGTCAGCACCTAGTGGGAGTGGGACGATTGAAGCTACCCAGGTCATGAGTGGACACATGCTGCCCTTACAATAGCGGATGATTTGTGGCCCACAGTAGTTCTGAGGACATCTGCTACGTGTATTGAGGGGCTTACATCAGGAGCGGCCTAACTACCAAGGGGAAGGCCATGGTGTTCACAAGGTACGAAAAAAGAGCTCCAACATCTTATTCATGAGCCCACCATCAACCACTAACTTGTTATACCGGCTCCTTTAGCAGCCAATGCCATAATTGAGTGGCGACTAATTCGGACAGCAAGCTAACATGGAAAACGCGCCTTCATAGGCCTACGCAGACACACTACCAGCCTGACAACGATCGTGACCAAATATTTTGTTACCCTCAAAGTTGTCAAAGGCAATGTCCATCAAGGATGGGGCAGAGGTTCATTCCACATTTTAGTTCTAGAGACCAGATAACCGCTTAATTTACCTCTTGCGCTGACAAAATAGCTCAATCACTACCTCACAATCAATTCTTTAAACATGCCACATCACATTTCACACATTTGGGCACTGATACCGGCACCGATTCGATTGACCTCACCCCTACCTGAAGCATCCATGCATTGGAGCCAGCCTAACTGGGTCCAACTACATAAAGTTGTAAGGGATGGGGAGAGAGAGGGAGACCGAGGAGGCCAATTAATTTCAGCTGAGAGGACAAACGTCGCAGTCCTCCATAGTTTCGCGTTTATCCATCGGAAGTGTAAACCAAACCCAGACACACAGCATGAAACACGTTTTACACGTCCAAAAACCCACTTTCTTCCCAACTTATCCATAACTCGGCTGCGGCATTTCGAGTGTGATTCGCTTTACTTCAATTCCACGTTGAATAGACAAACGACAGCCTACTATTACGGATCGCACTACATTGTACTAAAACGGTTACCCTTTAAGTCCAGTGGTCTAGCGTGAAGTGAAGGACACAGGAGATGGCCCACACACACCCAACCCCCACCCCCCTACCCATCGCTGTTATCAAACTGGTTGACACTCAAGCTCCATTCCGAAATCATTTGCATGCACGTGGACTCTGATGACTGGCGCGATTGATTCGTGAGTTTGTTTCCTTACAGCTCCAACCACTTCATGTTGGCTAACTGTGAGCACTGGCTATGCGACGAGGCTTCTGATTCATGCCATTTACCTCCGATCAAACTTCTACACCAGTAGTGCATTTTCTAGACTAGTATTCCACCGGTATCTTCTTCAATGCCTCGAAAGAGTGTGTTGGAGTTGATATCGGCCAAATTCATTGCAAACCGCTAAGTAGAATTGCATAAACGAATGCAAAGGATTGAAGAGAAAGAGGACGCAACCTGAATCCCAGCCGTATTTGACATTAGCCCCATTTGGATAAGCAGACCAGCATAAACGCTTGCATCATTTCCCTGCAAAGCTGGTGCTCGAAGTATCATCCGAACGACAATTGAGGTGTCTTCAGATTGAAGATGTGCAAGCAAACCGGTTAATGGAAAAACGCCTGGCCACACTAGAGAGCCAATTGAAAAACGCCTGGCCACACTAGAGAGAAAGTGGCCGGCTGGATAAGCAGCTCATTTTGCTCAGTCAATGAAGGAAAAGTCTTCAATCACATTTGGCACTCAAAGACCAAAATGGTAGTGAGCAGCACATGCACTGGTCGTCTGCCTCCATAAATTGTCTTTCAATATACTCACTTTATGCACACATATCATTTTGGAGGTCAAAGGCAGAAATCAGCTTGTGCTAGCAAGCATAGGCAAGATAAAAGCCTAGATGTGAAAGTCTGAAATGAAGAATGCAAAAGATCCTGTTGTAATGATGAAAGCAATGTCTTCGTAAATTTTGCTAATAGGACCCTTCTGCATAACGGTAACACTTCGATCACTGGTGGAGAGATTCCCATCGTTTAACGACAAAATGGAGTACCTCTAAACTACCTTTACACCTCGATCACTCACAGCCCCAGTCTTTGACATCACTGATTTAACTTGGGTGGTAACCACAACATAAAAACTGATGGTTCATCAGGCCGAACTCCAACCCTCTGTAGTGGATACCGAATTATTTGGAAGGCATGAAATCTATTTAAGCGTCGCGCAGTAGGTACGTCAGCACCTAGTGGGAGTGGGACGATTGAAGCTACCCAGGTCATGAGTGGACACATGCTGCCCTTACAATAGCGGATGATTTGTGGCCCACAGTAGTTCTGAGGACATCTGCTACGTGTATTGAGGGGCTTACATCAGGAGCGGCCTAACTACCAAGGGGAAGGCCATGGTGTTCACAAGGTACGAAAAAAGAGCTCCAACATCTTATTCATGAGCCCACCATCAACCATTAACTCACGTGTTATTCGTTATACCGGCTCCTTTAGCAGCCAATGCCATAATTGAGTGGCGACTAATTCGGACAGCAAGCTAACATGGAAAACGCGCCTTCATAGGCCTATGCAGGCACACTACCAGCCTGACAACGATCGTGACCAAATATTTTGTTATCACGAAGCACCGCACATCGGTAGCCTAATTCAACAGACCCAACAGCACTTCTTCACTATACTGCCGTTCATGCAGTCGTTCCTTTAAAACGTCAGCCGTATTATGTTCAGATTCAGGAGATCGTTTATTGAGCCTACCTGGGAAACTGTCATCGATGCTTAACAGTAGCATCAAAGTCGATAGTCTTAACTTTGTTCACTTTGCCGAATGTAAGTAATCTATTTAAGTACTGTGCCTTCTTCTACCTTCAAAGAAGTTTTTGGGACGCTGCAATCATTCTTGCTGATAAAATTCATGAACTATGTCTGCCACGAATTGTGATCCCTGATTCCTTTCCTACAGAATTATAGCAAATTAGGGTTTTGTTATTCTTCACTAAGTCAGGATGTGGACTTTTGAAGTGGGTACTGAATTGCGCAAACTCAATAAACAAAAGTTCTCCCAAGCCAATCCAATGGGAACGAAAGCCACCACACAGGTCCAATTGGTGTTTCTGGCAACTCGACAAGTCGCCTCCTTTAAAAGAGTACATACAAAAAGCTAGGGAGTACAACTTAGCACGTGAGGGTCTATCCTTTCGTAAATAAATGAAAGTAAAATACCAATGAATGTATTTGTGCACAAAAGATGCGTTTTAAAAACAGGTGCTGAACACTGCAGCCATGATGCAAATGACATGGATTCGTTCGATGCCGTACTGAAATCGACCTTTGAGCATTGTGTGAGTGAATGATCGCATTGAAGACACATCAATAGAAGTATCGTGGCTTTGTTTGCTATAGTTTCTTCTCGAGTGGTAGGAAGGATCTCGTGCACTACTCACTATTCATGCCGCATATACACTTCAATCGTAATGAGAAGTAAAGGGGAAGCGTGCATTAATTTATTCAAATCATTAGACTGCAACTCCAAACCACCACTGTGTGATGTCACTTTTTCTCCCTTTTGCCCCTGTCAACAGATGTTTTGGAATCCTTCGCGGCATGTCGAACCCACTTGAAACAAGCTGCATAGAATCGTCTTTGTTGCCCCATCACCATCTGACTCATCGCATCATCTTCAAACCTCCACCTAGCAAATTACCCCACCTGAGTGCAATTTTGAGCGCCTATTGATCTGTCTGCGATAATCACACCAACGTGAGTGGTGGAGGTTGATGCTTGTAGCTACACCCCCACGGCTTGCACGTCAAGATGCAGTTGGCGTGGGAGACTCAGCTTGACCTCCTTCTTTTCTAGCATGTGACAGCATTGTGTTTTGCCAAGAAGTGATTTGAGCAGCCCAGCACTGTCCCAACATATGATGATGCGGGGAAGTTGATGAGTGGAGACACAACCTCCGCGCCTCACAATCTTCTCCCTTCCGATATTTTGTGTGTTCAGTATGCATTTGGGTAGAGGAATGAATTTGAGATGCAGCGTTCCCATACTTCCTTGAGGGCAAAAGAAGGCGTAATACTGAAACAGAATATATGTGTTCAGCAAATGGAGGAATTGAGACTACTGGCATGGCCCAAAGCCAGCCCAACCGATTAAGGCAACATGGCCACCCAAAAGACCGTAACCGAAACCGGCAGTCAAAGAAACAGGCTATTATATCAAAAGCTCTTCAGACATTATGTCAAAAATCCTCTCGAATTACTAGAATGGAAAAATTGCACTTACTCTCCGACCAAAGCTATCCTAGTCTGTTCAAGTTCATTTATTTTGATTGCAAAACAGACTTTGGACTAGGCCCATCTTAGTGAAGCTGAAGCACTTAAGTGATAAAAGCATGTCCATTTTTTCCTCATATCAAGGCACAAAATTGTGCGAGTATTGTTTAAATAAGCAGTTTTAATGAGTGTGGCATTAGTAGTTCATTTAGCTTCTCAAGGATTGCTTAATAGTCGAGACATGCTCCACTAAAACAGTTCGACGTTTAACTGGTGACACTGTGTGTATGTGTGCGTATAATTTGGCCTTCTCCCCGGGTAGTAGCATGGACCAATATACACAGCTCTAGTGACGTGTCTTAGTTTGTGCCCCGAATCCCACGCCCATTCCACAACAGAAAACTGAGCTAAAGGGGATGTTCTCGGCAAGCAGAACTACATTAGCGAGGAGTGCCATCGGCAACTTGTACTTTGATTAGAACACACTGATGGTAGGAAGCACTTAGCTGACTGAAATTGGTTGAGAGTTCTAACGAATTGGCTTGTGGTAACAATTGTCAATCTTCTGTTTCCAGTGCCACAAAGTCTCAAGTATTGCTGCCCACCGCCTTCCGTTTACTTGAAAATCACGAGTTTGCTGCATGACATGAGGTAGTCATTTGGCTTCATCACGCACTTATCATGTGTTTTCTTAGCGGACATAGGCATTGAATGGCATGATAATGCGGAGTGATCGTGGTGCTCATCGTTCGTGACATTGTTGATGCACGCATGCATGTGTCAATATTGCTTAAGTAGATGAAGTGGAAGTCGTTTGTGATGAATGGAACTAAGATATTTTGAATGAAGACTGAAGTGAATACCACGTGCATGTCCAAATAATTTATTACTTGCGGCTCTAAGGATGATCAAGAGACCGCGCTGACCTCCTTGCGTGGTAAAGCAAAATTTATTTGATTCGTCAACATTTGCGCACTTGCTAGTTAATTAGCCTACAGCACAGATGAGGATCGCATGTAGAACGGCTTTCGTGTTGTTGGTAGATGGAGCTCTGACTCACGAAAACGAATCATTTATGGCCAGTCTTGCATGGAAGAGCTACAACTCTTCCATGCATGAACTTCATCAAGAAGAGACCATGGATAGAGTGTGTGCATAGCCACAAGCACTCACTTACCTGTATGTTGTGTTTTTATTTTACCGCTGTAAATCCAAACGCTGACTTGATCTTTAAATTCTTCGAAACGTACATTGCAACCTTTGTTGGGTTGCAGCGCGCCAATAGTGATTTCCACTGGCCAGAAATCAGCAGTTTGCAGAATTGGATCGCTAGATAAATCAGCTGTCATTGCACCTGGAAAGATTTGATTGGCGTCGGGTTGATAAGTCTGAGTATCTACGCGGCTCCATTGAAAATAGTGCGAAATCGTTGTCTCGCCTATTTTTCTGCTTCGCCATCATCAATTCAAAATGAAAGGTAGTAATAGGTGTTATTAGTCAAGTCGCTACTAGCCTTATTTTTCAGTTAGCCGTGATAGTGCAGAAATTTTACCACTAACATTTCGACAGTAGTGGTAGTGACTAAGAGACCTTCACATAATATATGTCTTTAAGGCGCAACACTTTACACATTCAATTCACTGGGATTGAGTGTAAAAGAATACCACCATTAAAGTTTATCAAAGAGGCGAACTTGCTTGATGTTTGATAGAAAGGCTTGATTAAAATTTAGTCCATTTTTTATCGGTAAGGGTCTAATGCGACTTGACCAAGCGATTGTTGTTTGCAGCAGAACGCCATACCAATTGGCCATTTTAGCAGCGTACAGTGAAACAAAGGCATTGCATCCACACCAAAATCACCATTTCCGGAGACTCATGCCTTGAATACCACTTGTGTCGATTTATGGAGAGTATTTGTGGCTGAGATTTAGAATGATGCTGATGTGGAGGCCAAACTTTCCACTTCTCTGCATCAACGCTCTGTGGCTAAATCCAACTAAGCTGGGCAGGGGTTTGAATTGCGGTCATTTTTACAGTAAACTGGACACTGTGCGGGGTGCAAATGCACCTGTCATGCACTCGTCTTCGTCACTTGAAGCCACTATGCAGATCTGCGGTTACCATTGGCAGCACCTACTTCGGAGATGCTGGTAGTGACAGTGGTGAGTTTGTTCACTACTGCCGCCAGCAACGGCAACAAGGGGTGAGAAAATGCAACGTGAATGGGCTGACTTCTAATGTGGCAGCAAAGTCCTGTACGTGGTCTTCCAGAATCAACATCCCATTGTTGATTACTCTCCATTATTCAACTTATTTTTAGAGTCCTCACTTTATTTTCTCGCGATTTTCAGTACATGCACAGGAGTGCGCCGGCAACTTGACAATATACCAGCTACTACGATTTGCACAAATTTTTGCAGCCATGTCATTTAAGGGCAGTATTGGGCAGGTGCACTTGAAGCCTATCTTGAAAATCCACATCAAGTGCGAATGAAAGGATAAAGCAGGGAACTTTAAAACCAACGAATCATCTCAGCGGTTCCGATTTAACTTGACGGCTCTGTAGTAGTAGGCGACCTAAAGCACTGAATTATTCCTTGAGATTTTCAACTATCGACTTCAGATTTTGTATTTACGGCGCATCTGCCTACCTTCGTAACCATTATGTGCATGCCGCTCTCTATGGAATACCAGTAGCTTTAGCGCAGATTAATTTAACTTTCTAAAAAGCGGGGAATGTGAGGTGGCGAAATTGTGAAACTGCAATAGAACGGTGGTTCCCATATTAGAGCATAAAGTAAGGTACTAAAATATTAAAGAAATTCTCTGGGTAAATATGCACTAATGTTTGTCAAATGCTTCGTCGTGCATGCTAATCAAGAACATTTGTCAGATAAGGATGTGTCAAAGTTATCCTTGGATCCTGTGGCCGAAGCAAAGGTAGCCAACACGATGGGGCAGACGGGAAGCGCCATCTTCAATCCACAATTGCACTGAGCTCACAACTCGATGCGCACTTGTAATAATGGCTTGCGCTTATATTAGCCCACCAGGTATGATTGTCTTGACCTCAGGGGCGGCCTCTCCATTCATACGATAAAGCTCACCATATGTTGATGCTTTTGGGCGACTTCACACTCAATGCTCATATGCGTTGTTATCTAGGCGCCCAGAGTCGAACTGTGGGCGACATGCAAAGCGGATGCTTGTTGTAAAACCTCGAGTTGACTTCCGTGTTGGCTCTTGTGTGCAAGTCGTGCTTCACAATCTCTTAGCAAAACTTTCCACAGTTTCACCACGTTCTTGGCTGAGTATCGGAATGTGTACCGCAAGCTTATCCATTAAAACTGAGTTCAAACGGATGATAGCACCAGCACTGCCGGAACTTACCCACCAGGATTCTGGCAATTTGGGAGGTCCCACTTGACCTTTATAGCATGCGATAACCCCAACCTTCCCCATAATTATTTAATCATGTAGGTGCACGCGCTAATAATGAAGGACTCCTATGCTATCTGCCCGTAATGAAGAAGTTTACCTCATTGTTTTCATTTCTTCAACCAGATTTGTTTCAGCATCCTCAAACACGGTGATAGATGCATTGAGATCCGGAACGGCAGTGAACACAGTTCATTCTTATTTGCACAAATTGTTAAGTCTTGATTGTAAGATCAGGTCTAATTTCAAGCCAATAATTTAAAAAACCATGGATTTCTCACTAAGATCTATCAATCTCAAGAGTTTGTAGCCAGACAAATTGTACGAATTGTATAGAGCTCTTGAAGCGTTTAGCCTTGCAACAGAAGCAACAATACACTATTCACTATTGAATGAGCGATTGCCCTGGATCAGATTGAGGTAAACCTCGCCAATTAGCTTCATCGTGCTGAGCAACTTGTAGCAACTTGTTTGTGTCTGTTTCGGCGGGAAGGCATATGGCAGAAAAACCGGCATGCGCTTGGGACCGCTTCCAAATTGTGGATTGTCCAAACACGAAGCTTAAAATTGCTAAGATAGATTGAGTTACGATAAGCGCTATCAGATGCAATGTTCTCAAGCACGAGCATTAACAGGATCTAAATGGCTAAGCGTCATTGAGTACAAATTTTCTTTTTAATGAAGAAGAAGTTTGGAGAGCTTTCCAGTTAGTAGCTGCATTTATAGGGCCAATATTTATTTTTATTTCGGTTTTGTGCAACGCGGCGGCACGTGCATCACTCTCTGCACTGCCATCCTCAAAGTGCTGCATGCAACCTGCGCGAACATCAAAATGTGTACGAAATAGTTCTAACGTGGTACTCTTTGTCAGCGATGGTTTCAAAACAATGTAATTTGCACCGATGCTGCTAATTAATGTATTCCCTGCTGTTGGTAGTGCACGATTAGAGCGAGGGGACATCGTATAAGACAAGCGGAATGCTCCCCCCATTGCTCTCATCCTCCTTGCTCCAAAAAACAGCCCACAATCGCAATTTGCAGGCGTCAACTATAACTGAGCTTCCACAAATTTCGATACGTCGATGTGGATACTTAGCAGCTGCACTTTGGTCAGTAGCCCTAATATCTCAATATATTGTGGTTGCTCATAATTGAGGGGTTAACACGGCTTCTTAAAAGATGGAAATCGTGATGATCCCAATTCTCGCTGGAAATGACAAGGTTTATAGTTAACTTTAACCACAATTAATATCTCCATAGCATCGTCTCGGCTCTTGAGATACACGATTTGGCACAGCTTTTGCGCACAAATATGAAGAATGAATGCCAGTGTGAATCTAATCACGGAGAACTCGGCGCGGAAGGGGAATCGTTTTCGAGATCGTATAATTGTTCCAGTCTTTGGATTATGGGGCCTATCCTAATGAGGCATAATTGTTGCATTGTGTATGATTAACTTCCAACTTCATAACTCGACAATGAAACCAAAATGCACATACCTACAGAGCGTGATGATAGAAGTAACTTGAGAAGTATTACCAGACGTAATTATTCGTAACGTTCTATGTTCTTCCTGGAGAAGATGAATATTGGAGACGAGCATCATCGTGAATTTTTTGGAGCTGCTGAATGAGTTACACGCAGTGAAAATTCTCGGCCTATATTATCGCTATGAATGGAGCATAGCCCTTATTTTATCTGTAGTACGAATGCCCTGATAGGTTCACCTAGCCTTTACTCAATACAAATTTATTTGCTTTAAAAATCACCTCATAGGCAGATAACAACTGGGTCGATCATTCCAAAATTACTGATTGAGTACATTTAAATGCCTGCATGTAATTCAGGAGTAGAGAACTATTGTGAAGCTCTTACAAGCTCAGGAGAATAATTGTCTTCGAGGAGCAGATTCTTTCACAAAATATTGCAACAGTCCGCATTTAGATTGAACATCGAAACTCGAAGGTGTATGTGATTGTATGTAAGGGAACAATCAAGATATTTTACCTTTTGTACTCAATGAGGATTGAGGAGAGCTGAGGCAGGCTTTTGAAACTGGTACAAAACACTCTTATTTTGCTCAGTGAGGTAAAATGAGATTTAGAGGTTTTCCAAGTTTCACCCAATTAACTCGATGACGCTTAGGATGATTGGTAACGTAGTTAGAGGCGTTTCAATGTAGTCTGGAAAAGGGCATCTCCAATTACGTTCATTTATTCGCATTTTCAACATTACCCCACTTACTCGAATTAAGTACGCCCCAAAAAATCTCGAAAGTAAAAATGAGATTTAGGATGCTTGGGCGTCCCTTCCTTTATGATGTAAATTAGGTGGCGCGTTATTTAAGCTTTGATGGAATCTATCCCACCCGGTGGGAGAAAAATACCAGTACAAAAGCGTGCGCTGCTACAGGACAATGTTTATTTCCCTTATCGATGCGGAAGACAGCTTGGCTTTGAGTTTCGGGAAAAGAGGTTTGGAGTAGCGATGCCCAAACGGCATTTCGTGGCTGCATAAAAAATCTTAAATGATCGGGTAAACCAAGATGATTTATTGTTTTGTAAGCAAAGTTCGGGCCCCACAATTCGATTGTGCTTTCTTTGGTTCGTTTTTGAGTTTGACTACAACCATTACCACCAAAAGGGACGTAAATATGCAGAAAAGTCCTGATATTACGGAGGAAATGGTGCCCAACCCTTCTTTCTCCTTAAATCCCTCTGCGCCACATTTAAATTTGATGCCACCTGTAACAAGTGACGAACTTTATTTGAGTCGTCAAATGCGTGACGACTGTTTCAAATAGACCAAAATTAGGGCTACTGAAAAATCGGAGCTGTGAATGAAGAGGTCAAACTTAAGGGCAGTACGACCACGCTCTGTGGTGAGTTCAAAACACGTGCTTTTAGCGTGTTTTCTGTAATCATTGATAGGATAATGGTGCATGGTAACCAGCTCAGAAGTGTATAAGAGAAAAGTTCCCTTTACTCACGTCCATAACCGAGATATGCTCTCTATTCGAGACTACGTCTCAACTCGTTAAGGCTTGATTACGTTCGCTAAGCCAAACCTATTGTTTAATTCTGTGGCAGCTGTGGAGGAAAGGACAACTGTAAATGTGTGTACTATACATGGGACACCTACGCATTCCGAGATGGAGTAAGGGAAATTTCGACAGCGCTCATGGATTATTTACAAATATTTGAGTAAAACAATAAACATCAACAATATTGAAAATGTCTTATTACTGCAGACCAGGGCTGCCCCAAAACCCACTGTAGCCAATGTGCAGTGCAGCGGTTCAGCACTCAAAGCATTTGCTGCTTAAACGCAATGGTTATGCAGGTGAAAATCATCCATACAATCTTTGTTTATGCTTGCCAGCAAAGAAATGTGTGATCAGCGGAATATTTTATTTTTGAATGTCGATTCGCATATGCATATTGCAGAAACTATACGCAAAGTCCGTCACACCTGCAACCTGATTATCACACAAATAATTCATTGTGTCTCATGGTCTTAACGGCCTTCCAACAATTCGCGAGCCCCACAGCCCTGGACTTTGTTCGGCTATGGCAAATCGTATGTTTCGACACTATTACCTTAATAGCAGCAGTGAATAATTGAACTGGAAATAATAAAAGACATGTGGACAGAATTTACCAGACTTGGCGCACCAGTACACTGCATCAAGTCATCTTTAAATTTGAAACATACTGCAACGCCGTGGTGGAAGGCGCTCTGCTTAAAAATAGAGCGAGTTTGAGGACTACTGATGTAGCCAGAAGATCTAGCTGCCTGGCAGATTTAAATTTGACTAGTCCAGGTGACCTGTTGCCAAGACAGTTTCGACTATTGCACACTACGGTTGATTTAAACAAATCGTACCATTGTGGTGAGTCGCCTTTCATTGACCCGCATCCCATCGGTTAGACGCATTTGGTGGATGTAATATATGGTGATGGAGGCGTTGCTAGATTTTCTCCTGTAGGTAGAGACATCTGAACGCACGATTTCTTACCTGTATTCACACCAACCACGATTTCCACCTAACATGTCCTCGTCAAATCAGTCTATTTCTTCGAAAGGATTAGGAATCAAACAGAAGAAGATAAACGACGGGTCTGCTATGTTTGTAATAGCGCCTACGAGCCTCACCCCTAGTAACGACGATGTAAATTCCGAATATTGGCTTAAGTCACCAAACCATTCACCAACTTGCCCCCTAACTCTTTACTTCTGAGACTAGAGAATGCTCTATACCCTTCCCGTTCTTTGAGTCCATTGTCCTTTGCAGGCAGCGTGTTGAACACTGACTAGAAATTTTGCTTCACACCTTATCTCAACTGCTATTAAAATGAACAAGCAAACAAGCGCCACGAACTTTTCTCACCGCTATAAGAAAGTGATTGAGGATGACTATGAGAACGCCAAGAATACTTGACTTGTGGCGCAACGAGTCTTTTACGGCTCAGCAGCAAGCGAGGTCGCTGGATGAATAACCACCCACACCCCAGTTTGGTCAAGAAGCTCCGCTCAGCCATTTTCAAGCATATTTTCAAACAACTGGCCACTGCATAAGTTAAATCTCGTGGAAGCTAAAGAAGGAGCGTCTGAGCCTCCTGTCCATCAAATGCAAACGTAGCCATAAAAATGAGATGGCAATAATAGACATTACTAGGGTACAAGTACTGCACAGTTTAGTATTATCAACCAAAGATAAGGACGGTGGCAAGGGCGTTGAATCAACTTCTTGGAAGGGAAACGAGTAAAGTCCACACATCAAGCAACTATCCCCATTTCAGATGACGGACTACAGTCACATTGTTTTAAAAAAGAGGGAGATTTTTATGGAAAAAGGCTTTTGTAACTGTGTCAAAATTGGGCGCTGAAATCGGTAGAGATAGGGGTTCAATGCAGGATACTTTTGTGGGGAGAAAAGGGGAGCAGCCTAAGCAAAGCGCGTGTAACAGAGTCAGTAAGAGGCAGAAGAGTGATAAATTGTCTCTGTGAACACCGTTCTGTCGGCCCGAAAACACTTAGGAAATTACAAAAAATGAATTGGTAATTGCGTCATTAATTGAATTGGCAACAGCAGAATTGAGAAGCGCACTGTCCACACCTAGAGTGGCTTCCAAACAGACGCAACACGTGGATGTAGTTCGAAATCAGCAAAACTTTATCGCCAAGAGTGGTTCAAGTAATTGCGAGCAGAAAATTAAGCACTCGAAATTCGTATCGTTTAAATGTAGCTAACTACCTAACAATTCCCGATGGGCTGACGGGTCTGATTCCAGACAGTCGGCGTGTCCATCAGGAAGGTTTTTACGCGTGCCCTCTCGACCACGAACCTGAAGCTTGTTTTGTCAAATGCCAGGTCACCCTCTCGAGGAAGTAGAATAAACAATCAGATTAGGCGACAAACGCATCAAACGCAACTAGTATTTTGGGGCTGCATTTCATCTATCTCTTCGACCATTCCATACTCTTTGCAAGGTTCCTAAGCCCTCTGAGATAATAACAGGGCTCAAACACCTGCGTAAAGGATAGATCACCTACTCCTTGATTGCAGGGCTCACTTCACCTCGCAGTCGCTTGCTCTATTCATTAGCTTAGCTTTTTACCAAACCACTTGGCGTGACAATGGCGACATTGTCAATCATCTGTTTCGCTGCCAAATTTTCTTCTTCGAATCATAAAAGTTCATATTCACGCTCTATAAGTATAATAATTGAAGCTTCGAATTCCAACATATCAGAAGATTCCGTAAAAGCGAAATGCATTGTAGAGTCACTCTTAGGTCCATTTTGTCAGCCATCACGCAGGCATAAAAACGAGCAAGTCTTGCACCGGTGCTGAAATCACATAAATCCGACTTCCACTGCAAAATGTATTAAACTACTAACCTGCAATTTTGAGGTCAAAAACTTCAAAACGATTGGACCCACACCACTATGGGCCAAGATTTGCCTTTGGACGAAGCAAGAAGAATAGAGAAGTCACAATGTCCAAGAAAGTAGTAGCTTTCTTCCCTAGACTACTTCTAAGCATCGATAATGCGCATCACGTGTCTGGATGAGTGAAAGCTCAGCCTGTAGCGTAGAGAACCACCGCAACAAGGACTTACAGTAGCTTTCAGGCTTTGTTGATCCTCGTTGAGAGGTTCGCATTCTTTTCATGACGAGTGCATGTGGCAATACGTGTTTCGTTGCTGTATTGTGCTTGGAATAGATGTCATCAGGCTCAGATTTGATGCCCTTGCCTCCTGCATACACAATTACTGTTGTCTAGCTTAAGGTTATATCGCCAATGGCCAGGGGATTCAGGCACATGGTGAGCATCAAGGCTTCACCACTTCCCGCTAGTGGTACAACGATGACAGGAGGCAGCATATCGCACATTTTATCTAAGGCTTTAGAAGTAGGAAGTCGAGTAACCTCTGGTGAAGAAGTGAAGCGTGTTTAAACTATCTGCAGGCGCCGTTTTAAGAATTTTGATGCACAGCTACAAAGTTTCCGGTGTTTTAAATTACGCTAGCAGTAAAAATTTACTCAATTACTTGTGAAGCTCACGATTATACCATTTTAGAGGTGGGGCCAAAGACTGCTCATTTTCATGAAAGCATGACGAACAATTTGTGCATACTTGGTGGGTCACGAAGGGTATTGTGGGCAGATAAGAGCATGCTTTAGCTACCATGACCAATGACAGCAAAGTGCAATGTGGATTGCTAACAATAAACCAAAGCGAGGAGTCGCAATAAAAAGAAGCGCAAACTTCTAAAAGAGAAAAGAAAATCCAGCCCTTGCATTCATTGCCACTCACTTCACTTTTGAGTAAAATGGGAAAGTAGGGCGCAACAAACCATTTCCTCACTTCTCAATTTGAATAAAAACTACGAAAGTGAAGCTCTGATCACCACAACGGTAATGAGACAAGTGGTAGGAAAATTAATACCGTTAGAAATTTAGTTCCTGTTAGGCGCCGATGCCGAGGTGAAGCCGCATAAAGAAATCGTAATTACACCTCTCCCTTCCTAGGCTGAAGATACCTTCAAATATTTCATAGCAAAACGAGGCAGGAAAATTGGGTAATAACAAGGAATAAGTGAAGCCCCGGAATACTTTCCCAACCTCAAAAACTTAAGGGATAAAATTATCGGGATCTCTGCCGCCCACAGGTATGGTTTCCTGCTTATCTACCACATTTCCACTACGCTGTCCTGGCTTTCAACCAAACCAAATTACTGACCCTTCCACATCGGCCTCTCCTGGTTTTCCTGTATTCATCACTCCTAAACCCCATTTTCTACAACCCACCTGAATTCCTTATGACTTTCTAGATCCCATCACCTCAGAACCTAACTCTGAAAACCTGTAGCCATTGGACCATCCTGCTCCCCTCACTCTAGAGCATAATTTATTGTCTACCCCAGTACCTTCTCGATTTCTTGTTCTGATCACTTCAAAACCCATCTCCGATCCGTCTACCAGAGTTCCTTTCCAAATTTCCAATCCCTGTAAGTCTAAAATCCAAACGTGTGCTTCATTGCCTTAATTCGGATGCCCTTTTCCGGTTCCTATCACATATGGACCCAATTTGCCACCTAATTCCTTCTGCTCCTCCTAGTCTTTGAGTTCCTGTCCCGAAAACAACGCTATCAACCCGCCCCGATGTTCCTCCCTAGCATCCCAGTTCCTGCTGTGCAAGGTCTGATTTTCTGCAAGCCTACCTCCAACCTTATTAATTTTTTTACACTGCACCATTCCAGATCCTTAATCCCTTTAAATTTCATGGTCCCTATCGCTCCATAACCTGCATCTCTGGCTACATGCCTAAGTTCCTTCCCCATAATGCAATCCTTTACAGGCCAGAATGTAGTTTCTCTATATGTCCACTTCAGTTCTTCCACAGATCCTAGCCACCACTCGGATCCACACTACTACGTATCTTGCCTCGATTGTGCCCTACTTCCGATTCTACCAATGGAATTAGTGATTTTACGACCGATTCGCCTCATATCATTCCAACCGTCTACCCCTATCACTACGAGAACTGGTTCTCTCTCCACTTTCCTTAGTATCATCACCGCAGGAACGAATTAACCACTAGTCCTCCTATGTTGTAATCCAGTTAACTAGCTCCCATTTTTCCAAAGCCTAGTTATCGCACTATATACCACAGTTCCTCCAAGGTTTCCAGTTCTCATCACTTCAGGACCTAAGCATTCATCACAAGCCCTCCCTACTCCAGCATCAAGCGTTTGCTTACTCATGCAAGTAAGGCGGAATGGAGGAAACCGGGGGTAAGGACAAACGAAAAACAAATAAATGGCTGTAGAAGTACTTTGAAAGCTAGGAAGATAGAAGTATATAAATAATCACAAAATAAACAACAAGCAAGTAGATAAATTCAGGATGGGTGAAATATCGGACAAACAAACATGCCAAAATGTAACGAATTTGCCGATTGCCCGATTACTCCTACTGACCGTGAGGCAGAAAATGCTGGCATCTCGTCTCGAGGTGGATTCTGAAAAACCTCTTTTACTTTCGAAGATTACCTCATTGTCCCTCACCTCCTGCCATTAGGGCTGAGAGGAGGACGAATTCACTGCAAGGATATCGCACACTTAGATGTGGCTGTCACAAGGTATCACGCCAACGACAATCGATGTGATGACTGATTGGTTGGGAGAGAGGGGGTTGAGTACGCTAAACACTTGCGGCTACACCTCAGCCCAGTGATTGTTGACGGCACCCTCCATCAATGTCTGGGAGAAGAACAATTGCACTTTACAAATGGACCTGTGTTAGTGACAAGGTGACAGAGCAGCGCAAACGCGCGAGGTTTATCAAGTAGCTCTGATTCCAATTTTTGTTAGATGGAAATGGGAAGCGATCTCCAAAGGCCACACATTACAGTTGTGCTAAATTACGTTGTCGGAGCATGAAACAAAAGTTATTCTATTATGTCTCAATCATTCGTATAGAACTAACTTTATCCTACTAAAACGCTAATTAAGCAGCATGGTTGCTAATCTGGCTGTCACCCTGCTCCTAAGCTTTAAAAGCCAACAGTGGTTATAAGAATGCAGTCCAAGGAATTAGGGAACGGACTCTCAGCTAAAGCTTTCAACAAAACCCACTCAATAACTTGCCTTAAGTCGTAAGTGCACATGATTTGCATGTAATCATTTACTTACGTGCAACGTAACACACAAAAACGCGGCAGCCCACCATCACAACACTACTGCTTGGATTCGCCACCAATCTCTTCTCATGCCTAAGTCTGCGCAGCATGTCAGCTAAAGGCGGGAGATGTGATTGGAACACGTTTGATTTCCAATTAGCAAATTTGCTGTAAACTTTAAATAAAAATGCATTTTGTATTCCGCCGCTGAGCAAATAAATTGACGCTTTGTGTGTGATGAAATGGAGACCCAACTGCGCTCCTCATGTGTGCTAGACAGCAATTATGGCTGAGATCAGCTTGCTTAAGGCCGCCTGACGACACGATAACAACACAGTCCCTTCTCCTAAAACAGTCAGGACTAGGCAAGAAGCTGGCCAAGTCCCTCTTCAATTTAGCATGATGGAAAACTAAGTTGTGAAAAATAAGAAGAGAGGGAGGGAAGAACAGAGAAAGTGAGGAAAGGGGGGAAGACGCTGCCCTGTGTCAATCCTCAGTGCTATTATTATTCGCGCTTCTCCAAGAGCAGATCATTAATTTTTCCTAACAGCAGACCATCACACGCAAGACACAACAAAATCCGAGAGAAAAGTGTGAAGCAGAAAAAAACATCATTAGTGTAAGTTCCATTTGCTTGTTTTTCGAGACAAAAAGTATGCTACAATAAGGAATCGCAGGCTGAAGTTAGGTTTAAAGAAAATGGCCGATTGCAAGCGTGACTGTTTCGCTAAACGTGCTATTCGAGAAGTGAATTAATGAGCTCGGAATTCACACCCAAGGGGAAATATTCACAATAGAGGTTGGCGATTTCTTTTCGGTTACGCGCGCCGTTCAGTATGGGAGCGGCACCACTAATATTCCGCAATTAGAAGAAATGAATCTGCAGCCGCCTATTGTCAAAAAAAGATGCGAGGAATTTGACCAACCAACCCGCACCAACGACTGATCCCGTATAGGTTTGTCATTTTGCTGTGACTTGAAGGAACACTAAAGCACCCATAAGATAGATGGGCTGGTATTCTGGAGGAACTGGCAAAACCCTAGTTAACTCAGAGGATAAGGAAACAATCATCCCCTCTAAAAGTGACTGCAAGACATGGGGCAGATGTGACAAAAAATGTCCTGACTTGACGGAATCATGGAGCATGTAAACCTCGAGCAACTTGAAAAAGGGAGCACACCGATATTTCAACCTTGCAGTCAGATATATCCTCCTTATCGAGGGCTTGCACTACTTCTTGGCGGACATGATCGCATTCCTTTTACCTGTAAGTTATACAAATATCTAAGCAGCAGGATTCACATCCTACGTAATTATTACGGTTCGGCGGTCCACACAAAAAGCAGCTCGTAAATTGAACTATCACCTCCCAGTGGTTTGAGTATGCAGGTGATTCCAATCATATTCAAAGAAGCAGGTCGCCCATAAAAGAAAACAACATGTCCACAATGTCGATACTCTCGTTCTCGCACGATCTTGAGGCAACGCTATCAAGATACCATTATCTTGCAGCCGCAGAACACATCCGTTGATGGATAAGAAGAAATCAAAAAGGAAAATGGGAAGCATAAGGAAGTGTTTGCAGGCGCGACCCAATGGAAACCTTTAAAAGGCGACATTCCCATTTCAGCAAACTTTGCAAAGTGAGTGGAAACGAATCTCGTTTTGAATATCAGAATTTGTAAGCAAGCGCATGCTAACAGTTGGACTTTGTCAAGTAAACTTCGCCACTAGCGCTTCCATTCGAAAACCAACTTAAAGCGATGATCCAAGCTGCTCTAATTATACACTTGCGCAAAACGATCTCCGTGACAACAAATGAACTTATGTTTGGAGTGATTCAGGAAGACAAAAAAGAAACTATGCACATTAACGCAATGGGAGTTCTAGTTACCACCGACATTGAAGCCACAGGTCGAAAATAGATTATAGAGGGCCTTTAAGTAGGCAGCAATCGAAACGCTTTCAATAAAATCCCTACACTTGCCTTCCATTTGCGCTGCATTTGAAGCATTCAGGTACGAAATTAGGCTGTTAAAACAGAGTTGCGAGGCACAAGATTCACTTACTGCAGGGCATTATCTAACGTTTCCCATTTAATAGATCTAAGACAACACAATTTTACATCTCTGATGAGCCAACCACTACAATGAGGTCAATCAAGGTAGGACTTCAGCAATCAAAGCCTAAGTCCTAGTAAATTCATGTCAGACGAGGCAAAAGGTGACACGCAAAACAGCAGCTGCAAAATCAATGCCTAGTGCATTTAAAACTGAGTTTCATCCAAAAGAACATCCACTGCAACGTCCCGGTAGTAGCAGTTTTAAAATAACAGCTTCAGTTGAATTTAGCTGCCGCGACCAGTTCACCACCTGCTCTTAAACCCGAAAATACAGTTGTAATGCATCAACCTTACTGTTTCATGTGTGAAAATTTCTGTGGCCCTACATGATTTAGTACTGATTTAGTTGTCAGGAAATACCAAAATACACATTAAACATGTGCCGCATGACACGCAAATAAATGCGATAAGCGTATCAGCCCTGCTCAAGATATTCACAGTGCCTGGAGAACTGATACCTCCTCCACATTTCTGGTAGGCAGATGGAACCCAGATAGACAGTCAGACGGTATTAGAACATGAACAAAGGAGCCAAATGGCAAGGAAGCAACATACTAGGCCAGTGTAGTTATCGCTTGTCATGTATTTTGTTTAATGCCCGTAATTTTTGGCGTTATTCTGCACTTAGTGATTGCGGAACGAAATTGGCTCATTGCGCAAGGCAGCAGCAATCTTCGCTTCGTTGATCACTTACCAAACCCAAGTCCCACAGAAGGGAATCGTCCGCACTGAGAGGTAAGCCCACGTAGCCTCACCGGTATGCCGAGGATGACCAACGATGGATTTTATCCTTCTCAGCCTAACGTATTTCTTCCTAAACAAAGGCGTTGTCTGAGCTTAGGTGAAAGAGTCGTGACAGGGGAACGGCGACACCGGGGCAAAAATCCCCGTTTGCTGCAAAAATTGAGAGAAATCAAGTCAATGAAAGGCGAAAAGGTGGAACTTTTCTGAAAGTGAGAGCTGCAGTGGTTTATTTTTCGACTTAGCCTCTTCATACGTATATCCGTGTGTATCCCAATCTAGGAGCATTTAACGCCAAGAGAACTATCGGTACGATTGCACAACTTGAATGCAAATCTCAATCCTTTTAAAATAACAAATATTTTCGTTCAGGGGAAAGTGCTGTGCTAATCTTTCGTAGGATGCTGTTCTTTTGCACGCACTCCAGCAAAAGGATGGGTTATGCATTGACGGTGTAAATCATGGGTTTGAACATGTAAAAGCTCATTCTACAGAGAAGAGTCAGCGACAAAGGATTTTCAGTGACATTTGATCTTTGATTACTCCCATTAAGGTGTTTATATCCGTTCGATGGCGTTTAATGCGGAAATACGTGGTGTATTACCGCAACACGTTTGCAGTACATATCACTAGGAGCAGATTTGATGCCTTCACTGCCTACACATATTACTACAGTTGACTGGTACATAGATGAGGAGTACATTCCTGACGTCTGGAGAATTCAGGTCCATGGTTAGCAATGAGGATTCGCCCCTTCCTCATAGTGACCTAACTGCGACAGCAGGCGGCTCATCATACAATTTATTCAGAAGTTTAATGAAATGAAGCAGAATAACGTATCCAAGAAAACCGATTCATAGTAATAAGAAGTTCGGCGTTTTAGATGTCGCTAGCGTTATAAGTCCACCCAATTAGTCGCAAAACCTAAGAGGGTGAGGCCAAGGACTTCTCAATTCAAAGAAATCAAGACAATCGATTTGTGCATATTCGAGTAAAAGAACGATTCAGTGAACAGGACCGGTAGAGGCAAGATGTGGTGTGGGCTGTCAGCATCACTCCAAAGCGTCGGATTACAATGCAAAAGACGCTCAAAGTTGACTTTTAAGGGGAGAAAGAAATGTCCAGCCTCGACAGCTGCCGGGGAAGTAGGGCACAACAAACCACCTCATCATTTCCCGAGATGAATAAGGAGCCCCACCTAAGCATTGCTAGTAGCAAAGAGGATGAGGAAGCTATAACTACCATAACAAAGCACAACATGACGGACAGTGAGATGGCAGGTCAAGCATTCCCAAGCGCCAGAAATTTCAATTTCATTTGAAAATGAATTCACGCTAAGCACCGGTGATGACGTGAATATACGACGTGGTGAAACCGCTATGACGCTCATTCTCCACTAGGCCAAGGCTGGCTTCCCAATATTTCCTAGGAAAGCGAGGAAGGTAAAGCGAAAAGGCACAAAAGGCGACGACAAATCAGGAAAAAGTGAGGCACCTACTGCTCAAAATCCCCATCAATCCTAGAGAATTCCGCAAGTTGGAACTATTTGGCTCCATATCATGCCACAGTTGCAGCTATCTGCTTATCCACCTCAGTTCTACGCTGATCTAATTTTCTTTGATATCCGACCAGAATTCCCTGCATTTCTCACTTACCTTAAACTTTCCTCCAGATCTTTCCCATTATTAAGGCCCAATTCATTTCAAACCAAACAACCCACCCGTCTGCATCAGTCCCTCCGAGACTATTAGTCCCCGTCACTCCCTACCACTGCATTCATCCAACCATCCATTTCCCTTTATTCTGAAACCCAATTCACCACATACTCTAGTGCGTCCTCGGTCCCAGTTCCATTCATTCTCGATATGTCTGCCTCTGTTCTTCTGCAAACTCCTGACTCCCGTAGTTCCAAAGCCCAAACCTTCACCTCTTTAGCCCAATACGCATGCTCAATTCTGGCTCCCATCACATATTTACCCGATACACCACCTATTTCCCTCTACTCCATCTAGTTCTCGAACTGCTCTTATCCGAGAACACAACTCCCCCTCAAGGTTCCTCCACATATCTGGCTCCGATACTACCAAGTTTTTTGCATCTCACCACTCCAGAACCTCCATTTCTCCCAGCTTTCTGGTTTCTGCCATTCCAGAATCGACTTCTCCGCCTATATTTATAAGTTTCCTCCCTCAAAATGAAGCTCCTTCCAGTGCAGAATATATTTTCGCACATATTCATCTCAACTTCTCCAGTCACCTACCCTCCATCACCCCATATCCAAACTCACTGCACACCTTGCTACAATAGCTTCCTACTTCATAGTTTCCACTACTAGAAAATCTTATTTTACGTCCGATCCGCTCCATACCATCCCAGCTGCCCGCTCCTATCACTCCAAGAACTGATTCTCCACAGGTCAGCTTCAATTCCTCATACCATTCTTGGTCCCATCACGGCAGAAATTAATTAACAACTTATCCTTCCAACTTGCAATCCAGTTAACCACCCCCCTTATTCCAAAACCCTTTTGTCCAACTATATGCCACAGTTCCTTCCAGGTATCTAGTTCGCATCACTCCAGAACCTAATCTTCGTCGCCAGACCTTTCCATTCCAACGTCTGACGTTTGCCCACTCATACAAGTTAGGTGGGAGGGCGGAGACTGGAGATGGGATACAAACAGAAAACAAATAAATGTCTTGAGAGGTACATCGGGGACTAGGGAGACACGAATACAGCTATAAACAACCACAAACTAAACACCAACTGAGTTAACAGATAAATAATGGAAAAGTCGAAACGTAACAAAGATGCCATTCGTCCGACCCCAATGCTTCGCATGAGACGTTAATGTATTCCCACTGACTGTGAGGTGGGTTCTAAAACGCTCCCTTGCCTTCGGCAATCACATCGTGATCAACCACTCCCTGACATGAGGAATAAATGAATGGCGAATTCACCACAAGTGCATCGCACACGCAGATGTGGCCACCACAGGGGTCCGCAACAAGGCCAATCGGTATGATGACTAATGGGTGGGGAAGGAGAGGTACTGAGTACGCAGCTTAATTAAACCGGAAGTTATACGCAAAGAAAAGTATTCACGATAGAGGCTGGCAATTTCTTTCCGGATGGGTGCGTTACTCACTATAAGATGGGTGGTATGTTCCTTCTTCACAAATAGAAAGAAGTGGTTCTCCAGTCGCCTCTTGCCGAAAGCAGTGCGAAACATTCGGCCAAATAACTCGCACCAACGACTAATTCCAATTACTTCTGCCATTTCGCTGTAGCTTGAAGGAACATCAGGCATCCGCAAGCTAGGCGAACTGGCATTCTAGAAAAGCCAGCAACAAAGTAGTTGATTCAAAAGACAAAAGGACATTCTTCTGTTAAAATAACCGCAAGGCATGGAGTAGCTGTGACGGCAAATGTTCTGACTAGTCAGAATCATGGGACATGTGAACGTCGAGCAATTCGGAGGAGCGAACACATGGAGGAGTTTCGATGGCTCCAGGCCTTTTACTGCTTTTGGTGGACGCTGATCGCATCCCGTTATGAAAAAGACATCATTGAGCCTCATCGAAAGATTGCGCATAACCGCATATCATTTTTCCGAGAATCTTACAAGCAATTAAATATCACAAAGTGATATATCCAGTTTACTTGCCATAGTTTTGAGGTCCATATCAAAAGGTGTCAGTAGGCTGAACTATCATCTTCTAATGGTTTGAGTAGAAGGCACATCAGTACTGTCAATATTCACCTTTCGACACCGTGCTGAGGTGACGTTATTAGGGAAATGTCAATGTCCTGCTGCTAGAGATCACATTTATTGACGGAGAAGGAATCATCACAAGCACACAACGCGATGCCAAAGAAAGTCACTTCAAATGGTACTCAGAGGGAATCCTTAAAAAGCAGCATTCAGAACTTAACGAGCATTGCAGAGCCAATGGAAATTAATCGCGGCGATAATATTGAACATGGTAAGGGACTACACAATAATAACCTCACATTTCCCATGCAAACTCCGCCACCTGTGCATCTGCTTAAAAGCCAAATTAAAGGCGCTCACACAACTTGGTCTGGTGATGCAGCTGTCCAGAACGACTCCTATGGCAAAAAAATGAAATGATACTTATAGGCAATTATTCAAGAAGACGGCAGTCCATTATGAAAAGGAGCCTCTGCGCACTATTAGCATAGCATTCCTACGATTACCATCGATGTTAAAAGCGCATTGTCAAGTTACATCATGGAACGCCTCTCGGTAGGTAGTAATCGAACGCTTTCAAGTCGCCTACAATTACACCATATTCGCACTGCATTTGAAGTCGAACGCTTTGAATTCGCCTACAATTGCACCCATATTCGCACTGCATTCGAAACATTCAAGTACGAAATGCTGAAGACGGGTCTCGTGAGATGGAGCAAAACATCCCCTTGCAAATAATCAAAGACTGCCCTAAGCTATCCTCCAATAGAGCAGTGGGTAACATGTTAAAGAAACCCAAAGCACTGCAAACAAGGACAAGACTTCTTAAATAGGATAAGGAAACAAGGTTAAGTCAAAAGATCACGAAGCCGACTCAAAGAGTGCAGGTTAGGACTCAATGCTTCCCATTTATTGAAGTTAAAACATTCCGTTTTCCATCTTTGATGGCCTATCCGTGATAATGATGGCAATCAAAAGAATTATGTTGATGAACAGAACCCGGGTTCCAGTAACTCCCCGCCAAAGAAAATGAAAGATAACACGCAAAATAGCAGCTGCAGAACCACTGTTTTGTGCATTCAAAACTAAGGTCTATCTAACGAGAGCATTCATCATTACACCACGGCCAGTCCATTCCTTAAATAATGGTACCACTTACGTTTAGTTTCTTTCGCTGATTTACTTACTCCTCAAAAGCGTTAATATGCAATAACCCGGCATCAGCTTTACAGCTTTATTCGTAAACATCCTTCTGGCACCACGCGATTTGGACAACTCCGGTCACTATAAACTGCTAGACAGCATGTCAAACCTGTATGACATAACAACCAGAGTCATGGGCAGCATGAAAGTCGTTCTTTGGCAACAAGAAATGCAATCAGAAAGACCATCAGAATCAAAGAAAATGACACTTACATAATTAAGTCGGTGACCCTAGATTCCAGATGAGCCAACTCAGACGCAATTATGGGAGGTGGTATGGGAAGTGGACAGGCATATTGAGTCTTCCAAACATTAACGGCAAATGTGTGTTCAACCACAGAAATTGCCGAATCGCCACGTTGAATGCTGTTGTCAGAGAATGCATCCTTGGCCGAGGGCACTAGACAATCTGGATGGAGTACCTCAGCCCTCACGAAGTTCTCCGAGAAGCAGGAAATATCTTTTGATTGGCCGACAGGAAAGCAGCGCGGGCACCAACTCTTGCTGGAATGCGCTTATCCTAGGACAGTTCAAAGCCACCTAGTAGAAGGACTGCGGAAGTCTAGATTCCGTAGTTTTGGCAACTTCTTGAAAATCTATCCATGTTCCTAAATGTCATGCGCATGAAATTAGACCTCAAAAATATTTGAAAGTGTCATTTAAACGTTGAACTAGTGCACGTACCCTTGGCATTAACTGCTTTGCAACTACATCACACAAGGAGCCGAGACGGAAGGCTGGCTAATTACACGACGAAACAATGACCTTGAAGACGAAAGTTGGTCTGAGTTTCAAAGCCGCTAGCTTAAATAGAATTGTCGTTTTAATTATTAAACACAGCAGCAACATAAAAATTTAAAAATGATTAATTGTAAAATTTTTCTTACATTCTGAGCACATTTGTTAGGAGTGTTCATCATCTTGAACATAATACTTGACCATTTGTTATGCAATCTAGTCACAATCATGTGATTTTTTGCTTTTCAGCTCGACACCATTTGCACTGCTTTTGCATTTCGTGTTTGCATGCATGTGCATATTCGAGGATCACATCTACTTGTACATGTGCATTCGTTGGGTGAAAGGGCACTGCTTTCTTCGTTGCCTCCTTTTCCTCGCAATCATTCCTGTAATTAGAAAACCTATTGTCCTGAGATGCCTTTGCTGCACCTGATAGGGTTAGGCAATAATGCCTTGATAGGGATGAGTTTGCCCTCTTATCATGAATATTACAGGGTGGGCTTCACTCTTGCTTTATTAGGTGAGAACCACAGAATGAACTGACTTAAAAGGTACTTCGCCTTCGTAGATACAACCTCAATCGCCTCAATCGTAGTGGTAAACAATTTTCCTGTTATCAAGCTATTTTGTTATTTCCATGGATGTTTGGTAGGCGGAGTCCTCACCAATTTTACTCTCGTCCGGACTTTGGCTAGGAATGCCCTCTTTAGGGCTCCGAAGGCCAAATAATGCAATACTCGAGCAGGATTCATTTATACATTTATTCATGCATTCTAATCCTTCCAAGGCTCGGATGTGGTGACGTCCTTGTAGGAAGCACTGGCTTTTGAGACAAATGGAGATGGAAAGCTTTGAATGCAAAGACGAATGTGAAAGACTAAGTCGAGTAATGTTCTAACAGCTTTCGATATAAACCACATACCCAATGGTTTGCGTGTCTAGTACCTATTTCGAAGTGAGGTGGCAACTAGTAGAGTGGTTAAAGGCCATCATCAGCAGTGCGCGAGAGCCCCATTTCGTCACATTCACACAGAGACCAGGAGGATGATTCAGTATTGTTGTCGCTGCCACAGGTTCATTTATTGAACAGGAATGGTAGGTGTAGCCCGACACTACCGCGCATGCGACTTGGCTCTCAGTTGACGTGATGCCCTAGGCCAGGGCCAAAGTGAGTCATGTGTGGTAGACTGACCGTGACTCACGGCGGCCGTCCGCACGTGCGTCACCCACGGCAGGCGCACACTCGCACACACTACCGCAAAGCGCAGTGAAGAGGCTTTGATCTAACTAGACTTCCTTCTGTGGTTTCCATCTGACTCGGCTAGTAGCGACAGCACATCACTCAGCGGATCCAACTAAGCTCTAGCACTGGGTGGATTTGCACAAACCGAGGTATTACAATTGCGCAAATGCCCCGTGCACTGAATGTTAGACATTGCTTGTTGGCACATTTCTGCCACATTTCATCTT
>MIEF01007247.1:0-45985 GCA_001870725.1 Taenia solium | reverse complement strand
GTCCTCTCCAAGTAGTATGCCTTCTTTTACCTTAAGTTAAGTCTCGAGGCGCTACAATCTGGACTGCTAGCATGGCCCGATGCCACCTTACCCGGCTAGGGCAATATGGACACCCAAGTTTATAACCAAAACCGGTAGTAAAACAAACACTTTAGTACATGGTATAATAATCAGGGCTTTTCTTAAATTATTTAGCTAAATAAGCCTCTTTTTTTCTGACCGGATCATTGTTCTTGGTAGCTTCGATTCTTGTAGAGTTGAGTTGCATTCAGCAAAAATTTTTTAGTCTTTAGAAAAGACAAATCTTTTCATAGAAAAATATCGGCTGCTTTATGTGGGTCCTTCGTCGTGAGATGCACCCTGATATATTTAACCTGCATGACTTGCATAGTCTTATGAGCCTGAATTGTTCAAGACCGATAGCGGATCTACTGAGGTCAAAGCAGAAAGCATATTCGTTCGCCCAAAGAACTTTAGAGGAAAGCATCTTTCTTTAGTGAATTTATTTAACCAATAATTCTGCAATACTTACATTGTGGTTGTTTCCTTTTCTGTAAATTTATGGCGTGTGTGACTCACCAGTTTACTACTCATGATGTAAGACGCTCCAAAAAATTTGTAATTTAAACGTCAATGAAGAACGCGACCTACTGAAGGCGGTTCTGAGCGGAATGATCTGCTACCACGCAGGTCAGTAATTGATTTCCATTTTTTTGGACTGCGACAAACCCGATCTGTGATGCAGTAAACCGCCAGTCGCACCCACAACACTCATACGAATTTGTAAATATTAAGTTTCATTATTTAAGATCGAGGCTGTTACACCGCCCCGCATAGATTTGTAGGCAGCGAAACGTAAGGTACTATACTTCAGTGCATCGAAAAAAACTTTCTGCAACATTTCTAGTCGCTTTTGAGCAGGCATTCTATTCAATTTACCCAGGTTTTAGGGTCTACTTGTCAAGATTTGTCAGATTTTTTTTCAATTTCAATAGCAGATTTCAGTTATGCTTGGAAATAAAGGCCTTTGGCGTAAGAGAAATTCAACAAAAGGAGGGAAGAAAATTCCTCTGAAAGCGACAATTAAAAGAAAAGGGAGATAGTGTTAAAAAGCGATGCTTTTCATAACACCATGAGAAAAAGCGCTTTAACACCACGGAGTGAGTCCAAACGTCAAAATGGGTGCAAGTAAAAGAGCCTGGAGTGGCACTTCGCTTAAACGAAGTCAAGGCCACTTTTTAGATATTTCGCTTTCGAATCCGGCAATTTATCAAAAAGAAAGCTGTAAAATAATTAAAAACTCTTTCAAAACAAACTTGTCGTCTGACTAGACGACTCAGTAATTCATCTTATAATCCTAAAGATGAATCGGCAATAAAATACGAGAATTTTTCTGCAACCCGCGCATGAAAAAAAAACAGAATATTTTGTTTTTTATAGAGGTGATAGGAAGAGGGAGAGGAGTAGGCGCGGAAAATGGTGCGAGACGGTGGTGTTGCCGCATTTACCGTCACCGTGGGATTGGTGGGGAAGTGTGGGGAGCTTAGCTTGGGTATAAAAGGGCAAATTTTTCAGTCCTTTCAAAATTATCGCTTCCGGTCAAAATGACTAAGTGGCATTTGTAAGTTTGTCTATTTTGTACCCTTATATATGACACCTGGATTTTTTTAAAAGAAGAGGAAACGGAGTATGCAAGTGGGGTGATTTATTTTGTAGAATGTAAAAATAGGGCGTATGAGCAAAAATCTAAATTGAATCGTGTATCCTGTTTGGTGAGGTTATGCAGACTTTGGCAGGAGGTAGCAACTTAATCCTTCGTCTCGGGCTAACGCAAACACCAAAGGAAAGATTGTAGAAAACTCCTTTTAAGATCTCCTCGAGAAATGATTTCATCTGGGAACGGTGCCGTAAAGTTGTTAAAGAACAAAGCTTTTTCCCTTGGCAATATCCAAGTGTCAATTATGAATACTGACTGGTTAGACAATGAAGAATAGTTATTCTAACTGACCATCGCATACCTATTTGTAAGAATGCCTATTTTTACCCACTGCTTGAACTAGTTTTTATTCTAATAGTAACGTCAGTTAACTGAACTCATTTTTACTCCATGTCTACATGTATTGACTATAGATGTACTCAAAGCTGGCTCGCCTTGGTTTACCTTCTTGGGTACTTGACACTGCCAAGTGGTGGAATGACAATCAGCCGATTTCTGGGAGAAAATGAGGAATTAGTGCCTGGAGAGACCTATCAATATCTACCTTCAATTCAACCGGAGCGTTTCATTATGTATGATCCCACATCCGGTCGTGCCAAAAGCGTTTGGCACTACCCTGTGCTACCAATGCCCTCCATTGAGCAGGACAGCCTGCCAACCGTCAAACGGGCGCAGTTCCTTCGAATTGGTTGAGGTGTTGCTGACTGCTTAAAGATCAAAGGTCTATGTTAAACATTGATAAGCTATGAACAGCATGTGGTATACTTCACTTGTGGTTTTATTTTTTTTACGTAAGAGGGGAAGTTCAACTTGGCTATCTGTTAACGAGGCACCTCATTTAGTCACGAAAGTGGTTACTTGACACCTTAGTGGCTTAATCTAAAGTCGGATCGAAAACACTGCACCTTAAAGTTGTGTATGTACGTTTTACTCTTCACAGAGTACAAATAGTAAATTTTCTTGCAACTAGACGACAGCGTTTACCATTAGTGCAAATCACTTTTTGTGGAGACGAATTAATTGTAAAAAAACTGAATTGGCGGGATACTCAGCCTAATACTAATCTGAGTGACTTTGGAATGAGAAATTGGACTTTGTGAATGCAAAAAAGGCGCTTTAAATGCACTGCTAAAGTGCTACTAATTACTTGTATGAGGATATAAGTAGTACGTACTCAAAACTTGGAATATGGGGTCACGAAGTACCCATCACTGGTGTATTTCAGTTAAGGGTTTTACAGACACCTAATTTTCTTATCAGAGGAAGAAGGAATTGCAACGCTGGGTAGGGAGAGAACGAGGTAACTGCATTGACTCTTTAGCTGTCAGGATCTTTTAACGCTGAGATCTATCTTTACGGCCAACTTCTGCTTCAGAATAGCTCTGAAGACAAACACCTAAGCAGTCGAATGGATGCTTTAGATCTCCTACCTCACACCACACAGCCTCAGAACTTTCCTTCGGAAAGTAAAATGTGAACCGGTCTATAAAAAGTTTCCCACATTTCATTCTCACCTCAGATGACGACGTGATAGGACAGTGAGAAATGTGAGATCTACGGATAACAGTAACCCGTGGCAACAATACGCTTCAATGAAGCATTGATGTCTATCCCTAAAATAAAAGCGGAGATGGTGACTTGTTACATAGCCTCCGCTAAAAGAGACCATACAGTCACTTCAGTTTCCGGATTTTATGCTTTGATCTTGCAATATGGTTATCCGGATGTATCTAGAAGGTGTTCACTTGCTTCAGCAATCTCACAGGGAAGAAATTGCCCCTCTCCCACCCAGGTTATCCTATTCGCCATGGCACCCATTTTTCATGCATTCATGTTGGACCAAATGCGGGGGGGCAAAAAACGACATCAAACAGTCGGGCGTCTTTTGAATCTCTTATGTATAATTATCGCCCAACCCACCAATTGCGTCAAAAAATGCCTTCAGAAATCCATATTGTTTGGGATAATTTAGGCAAAGTAAGGAAAGTTACCGAAAATTCGGTTTTATTCCTTAGCGGTGAGTGATTATTATAATAGGAAAATGGCTGTTATCTTTCCCTAAGTAGTAAACAATACTTGGTTTTAGGGTCACTCCAAAAATAGAGCGCTTTTTTAAACGAATCCTTTTAAGGGAGCTGGGGAGCACTTCGGCTTAACCACCCGACGGAGAAGGCTTAGTTGATCCTCGAGGTGGAAGCGATGGCAGAAAGGAAAAATCTGATTCAGCACGAAACTTTGAAAACCGCCGAATCGCCGCAGTACAGTAAAAGACACCTTCTTCTAGCCAGTTCTCCCAATCTAAGAGCATAGTTACGCTTGAGGCAACCAATGATGTGTTGGTGAGTGAATGAAGTAAAGAAAGAATGCTTTCAGTGTTAAGGAAACTTTTCCAACTGTAATGCTGCTATAAATCGCTCTACCTAATCGTACTTCTTTAGGAAGTGCTATATTTTAAGGATCTAGCATTTGTCCAACTAAAAATTTGCCCGAATCTTCTCTAAGAAATTTGATGAAACTAGTCCCAAAACTCAGTTTCCTCCACAATTCATAATTTGTCGCAAGGTAATTAAAAAATTAGTGAGGTAGAAAAACTTAAATAATTAGAATCGTCTAATTTCGCAAGGAACAAGAAAAGTTTCGTAAGACTAGCTGAACCACCCATTATCCGGGTTGATATGTCTTCCAAATAATTTAATTTTAATGGATGGTTTCCATCTAAAACCTCCCATTTTTGCCAGTACCATTGTCCCACATGTAGCCTTGTGGGGAGGAAGTTTGGATGCGTGTATTTGATTGGTCCAGGCGGTTCTAGCCTCTCCTCCACCCCCATCTCATCCCCCCACTCACCTATGGAATTAGCATGAAGGGATGCATACATACAGATATATATAAGGCCACGTTCAAAGCATTTAACGACTCACTACTTCTTCATCACCTCCATTCGGCAATTCCGCAAGAAGACATGAACAAGTAAGTTCCTACCATAACGTCACCTCCTGTGATGGCGCATTTCTTCATCCAAAAAGATCCCATTTTTTCGTTTTTTTTTATTTTTTTGTAATTATTAATTAAGTGCCCCTGGAGCTTCAAAAATTTGGCTAAAGTGCCAGAAAATAATTTTGTAGATATCTTTTGAACCTTAAAATTTACAGCACGATGATGTTATAGCGGGAGGCTACTTTGAGTCATTTGTCCAATCTACGATAAAGTAAAGACTCATTCAATCACCGCCGTTAGTCTTAAAAAGATAGAAGATTTCATCACGTCCCAATATGACCACCTCGTAGTAACGATTGCACCACCGACCTACCTACCCCTATAGAGAAGACAGATGAACCAAATCAAAACCGTTTCAATTAACCTCCTTGTTAATTTACGTCAGCAAGACCTATCGAAGTTGGAAAAACCCAAAGCCTCACATATAGCGAAAGGGTTTGATATAGCATTTCAAGAAGTAGGGAAGAAGAGTTCAAGTTAGGGAAAACGATTTCTCTTCTTTATGCAGTTAAAGAAAGATTAGTCAAGCACAGGCAAGTGTGGGTGTTGATTCCTAGGGAGTTGCAAAACTTCTTGCTCTATCGGAAGTGACAAAAACTATTGCACAAGACATAAATCACGTCATGGTAACTCAGTGATGCATTTAGTTAGGAGGAAAATTGTACAGCCTCATTGCTTCCTTGTTATGGAAAATCACAGCCATGCACTTAGAACCACCAAAATCACACATTAAATGCTCCAACGAAAACTCATAAATTCGCTTCTAAAATTCCCCAAAGCAATCACTCTTCATCAATATTGGGTATTCGGGGTGCCATTCACAAACACTTTTGTTAAGTAAAAAGCAGACTTTAAATTCTCTTTGCTAGAAATGATTAGAGCCGAAGCAACACCTGCTAGAACAACCTCATTCTTATTAATTAAATTAGTGGAATGTTTACAGGAGAAAATGAAATGGACGTGAAAAACTAAAACAAAAGGTCAGAAAAAATCTTATTTTGGATAATTTTTTAAAGTTATCTATAGTTAATGAACTCTATTTTACTCACGTTTGCGTTCCTTTTTTATTACACTGCAGCGAACTGTTGGCAGTTTTAGTAGTTTTAAAAAAGAGAAATGACACATAAATGCGCGAGCCTCTTTGTTAAAAGGCTCATATTTTAACCAACTAATAAGGACTAAATCGATTAATTGGGAACAAAGCATCGACATTCGATAACTTTTTAATGCATGCATAGGTGGACAGGTCTAACTCTCTTCGGTGTTTTGATGATCTGCCTCGCCACCATGCCATGTAGCCAGGCATCTTCGTTGGGAAGCCACGGATCCAGAGGTGGCGTCTCCGAGGCTGCCGTAGAAGCCGCATCGGCGGCAGAATTTGAGGCTCTGCTGCAGGACTATCTCGAGCAGATGCGAGACCTGAAGGAGCTGATCCAGCGCTACCTCGCCTCCTCCCCATATAGTCTTAGTAAACGTGCACAATTCCTACGATTGGGGCGCAAATGAGGCGGTGTAGGGAGAACAACATAGTGCGCCAGTGGTCATTCATGAGGTCACGTTAACTTTGTGTACTTTCTTCGCATGCAACAATATATACGATTCATCTATTCCTATAGCGCGTTTTGTTGTCAACAAGTGCGTCTAGTCAGGCAAAATATTTTTGGCAAATTAGCCTCGATGCGAATGAAACTAATCAGTTGGGATGTAAAAAAATTTACAATGCAAAGCAGTCTTTTGGTGGTCTTCGAGAAGATGAAGAAAATATTTTCTAAATTTTGATGTGCTTTAGAAATGGCCAACTAAAGCTCCTGAATTTTGATTAATCTCACCATAAATCTAAATCTAAATCATTTGGAAATTTTCACGTCATCTAAGTGATTAGTTGCGGGGACATTAATTTTGGTTTTGCGTGAGACAACAAGGCAGTGAGTTTTCCTTATTCAACTGTATTTTTTTATTGAGTTGTGTAGTTCGTTTGGCGCGCACGATAAAATATGCAAATAATGTCGTAGGAGGTAGGTCTTTACGTATACGCGGCTAAGAACATTTGGTTTAAATTAAATGGACTCACGCCACTAGGATTATCGTCTGTTAGTGGTGTATAAACACACGCCGGCGGTGTTAGATGTCTTTGTGATCCAACGCACATGGAGTTGAGACGGTTGGAGATCACCCTAAGATGAGTGCTGTGCAAGTTCAAGCTTAGATCAAGGCTGGGATCTATAGCTGTCGTTGAAAGGGAGCGCCTTTTGCCGACCAGCTGATGGGCCATTCTGACTCCACCCAGAGCATTGAGGGCTTTATGCAGAGGAAAAGTTTGGTTCTTTCCTTCGCAGAAATGGTTGGTGGGTGGACCTTCATGGGAAGGATGGGGTCACTCGCTTAGCAAAGGTTGCTTGCTAGTGCATCAGCGTGGCTTTTACCTCGACTTTGTCGTTTGAAGTGGACACCATCAAATGGCTTCATCGTCCCTGTTGGTCGAGATCGAACCTGACGACGCTGAAGGCGATGCGTCCCCTCTTGAGTTGACGGTCTCCCGAGTCAACTTCCACTTCTGGGGGGGGGGGATGGGGAGTGATCTCCAATGGGTTGTACGGTTCGTAGGGTTGGCACATTGGGTCTGGAAGCGCCGATTGGGGCTAAAAGTGGTGGTGGAGAGGATGGTGAGACGCTTAAAAATTTCAGACTTATTCGCTAGAGAGCTTTGAAGGCATCTTCCAAGCTGTCATTTCTCACTTTATAGTCCTTCCCCACAAGGTCCCACCGGGTTCTGCAGAACTGGGAGAGAAGTTGGAGGTTTTTTTGAATAGGGAAGAAATCTTAAGAAATTCAAAAGTTCTTCCTAAAAAGAATTGTATTTAATTTAAAATTTTATTGCATTGCCTTTTGAACGGCCGAAAAAAATTGGATTTCCGGTCAAAGCTTTTCACTTAAGGCCTTCAAGCATGGTGGCAGTTAATGGTCCAGTAAAGATTTACTTGAAAGATAGAGACTTTTGCAACTAAATTCCGGTGAGGACAATGCAAAATTTTCACCAGCATTTGTCCATCTCTACGATTTCCTTCTTTTCTTCCTTCCACTTAGGAGGTGCATTTAAACAAACGTGCTTTGAGAGGAAAATGCCACGATTAAACGAGTAAAAGGTAGCTTTTATGGTGTTTACCCCTCTTAAACCGCGAAATGGGAATTAAAAGCTTAGGAGACAGATGTCAGTTAACCATGCATCAATGTGTATCGTCTCCACCCATCCATACGTTGTATCCATCCATTCCGTAGCTAATCAGCTATTCATTCCATATTCATCCATTCCAAATCTATTTATCCAACCATCTATTCGTTCATCCATCCACTGTACGCTCATTTATTCCGCACTCATCCTTTGCGTACCCAACCATCCATCTACTCCTTATCCACTAGCCTATGTATTCCGTACCCATCCCTCATTTATCCTTCCACCCTTCCTTCCTGAACTGCTTCATCCACTCATCGGTCCTGCGTTCATCCACCTCTTATATGTTCATCTATTCATTGTAATCATCCAGTCCGTGGTTATTCATCCACTCACTCCATAACCATCCAACCCGAATCTATTTACACGTCCATCCACCTCACGCCCATTTATTCTGTATCCAACTATTCATTTAGCTCTTATTCACTTCGTGTCCATCCTTCCACCTTGTACCCATTCACCCATCATGTATGCATCCGTCAATCCATCCGCACCATATTTATCTATTAATCCCATATCCATCCGTTAATTCGCCCATCCACACTGAATCTATTATATCCAGCTAGCACCCTTCTCCCCCATATCCATTTATTTCGTATCCACTTGTCCCGTATGGATTCCTTCCAACCTTCCTCTGCGCTCATTCATCCACTCACCCGTTCTGAATCCATCCATCACTTATCTATCCATCCATCCATTACTCCATCTATTTATTCCTCTCTCCCTTTTTACCTCATCATTTTAACTCAATTTGGGTTCATGAGGCTGCCATCCTCGAATCGCACCCACCGTATTCAAAAGGTGTTTTGACGGAAGAGCGACTTCTAAGTACAGGGAATGTAGCGTAGAAGAAAGTGAAATTCGATGCGTCAACAGACTTATGCCTATCCCTTAAGCTGATGTACTTTGTACGCAGCCATTGAAGTGAGGCGTTTTGGAAGCCGCACAACCTATCCTAGAAAAGTGGCAAGTGGTTCTTTTTCTCCAATAGGATAACTTTTTATGATCCACATCGCCCTCCAAGAGCCAAATCGGCCGATTATTAGGATCAACTCAGACAGCTTCGTTGGGTTGTTCTGGATTAACATTTTGACAGCTGGCTCCAGTTGTAATTCTTTGATTCTTCCCAAGGCAAGAACTTTTGTTTATTCTGGAATTGCCCTGCCTGTCGGCCAGCTTCTCCCAACTCCTTTAAATCACACCTGTAGGAGGTTTTGAGCAATTTGGCGGTCATTGAAGGGTCCACAACACTTTGCACATCATTTATACACTTTGAAGACGCCGTTAAAGGTACTTCATCGAAAATATTTACAATCAAGAAAAATGGCAGCTTGAGTGGCCTAGATCCCATCGATCGCCCAATCAGATAATCAATAGGCAAAGGCCGCAGAACAGATATTTTTATCGATCGATGTGGATGAGTCAGCAAAGGAGACTGCGGTGAGCACGGATAAGCCTTGCAGATAGCGTCTAAAATCTCAGTTACGCGTAGCTATGGTATTTGGTTGGTCTTGGCCTTCGAGGAGGCATCGGTACATTTGGAGCATATCTCACCTTCATAATGAGCCAATCAGTAGGGATGAGTGAGGGTTATGTGCCTGGACCCTTAAAAGAATGGATAGTAAGCTTTTATAGTAGCTGCAATCATCATAGGCCTATAAGGGATGATTGTGGATTTAACTTACTAAAGCGGTCCGCCAGGGTAAAGTTGTTATTTTCTACTGGACCATTTGAACTAATAATAGCTTGCCATGATTTACAAAAGTGCCCTTTAGTCAACTCTCAAATTACATTCTACAGACATAGGTTCTTCTTGCTAAGACTTGTTATAAAACTTTGTGATGAGTCTTCTGAAAGCCTCAATTTACCTCTCCCCTCTTCCCAGTAGGATAATAAGTGGGTACAAATAAAAGGGTTTCTAGATAATGCTCCCGATTCTTACACTCATGAACTTAATTATCGGCCTGAAAGATGGCAGGTAAAAGTTCCTGACAAAGCGATTAGGAAAATTAAAGCCAAACTAGCCTTCCAAGTTTGTAGCCTTTCATTTCCGTCAAGTAAATCAAATTGACAATCTGGCATAAAATGCAAAAGTAGAATTCCGAACTTACTTTTCCTTATTCACGCCTCAGTGAGTTTATGGACGACGGGATGGCACCCAGTTCGACGGCCAAAAGGGACTGTAATGTGATCAAGATGGCAAAGAGTAGTGTGTATGGCATCGCTCAGCCAGCGAAGTCTCTACAACCCATTTAATTGAGTGGAAGTAAATCCTCAGCTGTCGAATTCCACCTTCCCGAAAACCGATGCCAGACGTTAGGCCACACCTCGTGGGTGATCTTCAAGGCACAGGCCAGCTGTGTATCACCCGGTGCCAGTGATTAACTGAATCCCATGACTTACCTCTTCATTTATTTAACGCCTAACATTTGACAAAGGCTTCATAGCAGGGGAGAATGGTGACAGTCAAAACTTTTGTATCTTTCTGACAGCTGAACGATTGACACAGTTTGATCCTTTCAAAACTCACTGAGGGATACGAATGTCGCTTCAAGACTAATGCAAGCTACTTGTACTGGCACTCATGTGGCACATTAAGCAGGAATTGAGAGAGAGAGAATTCTTTAACTGGCACATGTGACACGTAAGACCCTCCCGATTGGTGTTGTGTGTTTGTGCTTTCATGTGGGTGAGTGTGTGTTCAAGCCACAAATCAACGAGTCATATGAGTGGTGTGTGTGTGTGAGAGAGAGTGCGGTAGACGCTCATTTCACCATCATGGCGTTTTTCAAACGTATGAACTTCAATTCATTAAAATTATCCAATGCCAAGGCTGAACATGACAGCCAGACCGACCTCAGTAAGTCCCCAGAACCCTCCACCCTTCACAATGTTCTTTGTTTCTCTCACTTTTGCACGGCCTGAGAATTAGCTGTTACAGGTGGGGTCACTAGGAGGATCATGGAACCGCGGTGTGTGACGTCACAACCCAGATTTTATGAAATGCCTATTCACGGCCATTGAGTCAACTCAACCCTTACCATCCACTATGTCGATCAATGGTAGAGATGCTAAGTTACTTTGAAGGGATAGCCTACTGAAAGCATAACTGCCCAAAATTGTCAATGTCAGTGAGGCCTTCCGATATGCTTCACAGCTAATGAAGGACTTTCTCCCTCCTTGATGATTAGGCACGTAAATGAGGGGTACGGCTAAAGTCCGGAGATATAGGATTCCATTAAGGGCCCATTAATGCTCCCTCGACTGTACTGTTTGTCTCTTCGCGAAAGGAACAGGTCTATATCTGTATCTAGTACCATAATGGATAATCTTATTCAACTACTTTAGGCCATTACCCTCTGGGTACCCTAATCCCACAGGAAGTGCTACAAAAGCGGATCGCTGAGCACGAGAGTGAACAATCCTTCGAGGCGCTTCGTCGAAAGGTCGAGAAGGCGGATGAAGAATGGCGACGCAAGCAGGAGATAGAGCGTCTCATTGCCGATCGTCGTGGACGTCTTCAGGATCATGGAGTTGATCATCAACTGGGTGTTGTTACGTTCCTACTCGTGTATGTGCCTTTAAGGCTTTTGCTGTGATGACGGAGGGTAGGTAGAAGTCATGAGGACTTATCATTACCTAGAGCATTGAAACGATCGCAGAGGATGTGGATGAGTTTGAGGCAGTTCTTCTTTCCCTTCTCGCTTCCTCCTTTCTCTCCTCTATTTCCGGCCCTTAATATCTAACTCAGGGACAAAATTTAGCTAATTCTCTCGTTCTAACTCTGTCTGAAGAAAAAGTTTTTACGAACCCTCGTATACCTCTATTCTATCAGACATCTGATTTTAACTAATTCCTTCATCTAGCGGGTAACATCTAGTGAAAAATCGCATCTGTAATTAAACTTCATGCAGAGAGCAGGTGATTCGTTTGGAGATAATTGTAATGATACCTCGTAAGTGTGTGACCTTGAGGGCTAACCAATGAGATGACCCTCATAGCCACTTCTCATAGCGTGTCAGTCAGTTACTCAGCGAGCAATTCTTTGGCAAGGTCATGTCTTTAAGGCAGAAGAGGTGGTCTTCAAAGCTAGTCATCTTGTTGTGATGCATGCACCAAATCTCTCACCACAAACGACGTGATTCACCAGTCACTAAGGTAATTGTAAATGACACACGAAGTCTCGGTGGCTTCCCAGGGGTAATCCACCTGAATATGATGCAGGTCTCCTTGAGTAATTTATCATCAAGACCGCTTTTAGGCAGTACCTCAAAGTCATGAGGCAGAAAAGCTCGATCCATGCTTATCAAAGAGTAAGTACAACCGATAGACCGAAGTGTTTCCATTTATGACTAAGAGAAATCGTTTCCTTACAACGCCATCTCCTTGTTTAAAATACTCTTGTGTCAATGAAGTGGTAATTTCTTCTTGCTCATTTAGTTACGACATTAATAGTGAGACCTTGAGAGTGACCTTGCTGGGAGCCAATCATTTGCGTCCACGGGACCCCCTTGAAGTGGTGGTGAATGTACGGGTTAGCGTGACGGTAGAGAGGTGTGGGAGCAACAAAAAAGCCATCCTACCACGACCAAAACTAAGTATGCTAAATAGACTTGCCTCCAATCAAAATGCGACCCAACATTTGAATGGGGGACAGAGGACGACGGGAAAAACTTACACCACCGACGCCTCCTCCTCATCGATCTACTGGAGAACCCGCAAACCTATGTGGAATGAGAATTTTTTCTTTGATGTATGTAACTTTTTATTTATGAAAATTGTTCGGGAAAAGTGTATGCGTTAGTAAGATATCCGCTGGCGTCACATATGTGTGGCATGTAAGTCTTAATAGGTGTTCCCATCTAAAGGTGCTTTGAACGGAGTAAGTAAATGTAAGACGGCAGAACAGGTGCAGAGTATTCTCTGTTAAAGAGAATTTGTGCATTTTTTGACTCTATGAGTAGCATAACCTACAATACAAGGTATCTTAGCTCTAAACTTAAGCTCGTTAGGTAACAGAATTGACTGTCATGGCATTGATTTGATGTGACTTGCAAGGACTTGAGAAATTCAGTTAAGGGAGGGAAGGCTGTTGCCTAGTCCACAAACATCCCTGATATTATTCCATCAAATTTAAGTGTGTAATTATCACCGCATCTTAGCACTAGAGCGATGGAAAATCACGTGATCACTTGTGTTGAAGGCAGCAGGGAGTCGAGAGGCGAAAATACGGCAAAGGGGTTTTGGAATTTTGTTGTTTTGGTTTTCAGGGACAACTAGACCTAATAAGGTTGGAGCTCACTGGATAGTGTTGTTTTGGACTTTTGTAAGGTCACTTATTTCAACAAATGATGTAGAGAGTGACCAAAACAAAGCTTTGAACTGGTGTAAATGTTCCTCCAACGTTAGCAATGAAACCTCCGCATTTGCATTCGACGATGAAATGAAGAAGACTCACCTAACCCCGTATCCCAGTGGATATTGATGCAGAGGTCATCCACACAATCAGCTTGTTATTATAGTCATTTATATATTTTGAAAGCTTTTTGTTTTTTTACCAGGGACTTCAAAATCGACTATTGAAACGCCTGGAGGTGGTTTTTAGGGTGTTTGAGCGTTATCCCACCAAGCCTCCTGAGGCACCGAGGGAGGACTTGATTGGTGAGGCAAGGATTCCATTGGTTAAGCTCCACAAAAAATTGGCCGACAACGGTGTTAAAATGGGTAAGTCAGACGCTAATAAGTATGAAATTTATATCCCTCTTTCCAGAGGACAAAGTGACAGCACTAAGTCTCATAGGGACGGCTGTAAAGAAATATTGCTAGAGCGACGCCCTGTGCATGACCGACCGCCACATCACCGACTCTGTGCCCCCCATTAGTGTAATCGCAAATATTGCCCATGTAAATGCATTTCTCGGAGTGCTAGATAAAAAAAGGGAGGGAAAATTGTCGGAGATTTTTTAGCGGTGGACAAGGACGTAAGACCTCATGAACAGCCGAAGGGCGGAGTTAAGTAGTGCTTTAACTGAAACTTAACAGTAGGGTTGTACCGTTGTCTTGGTGATATTCAAACCAACTGATTGCAAAAAGTGGACCAGATGCAATGCTCCAGAGCCGCAGGTCATATCAGGACAAGCCAGATGTCATAAGCAGCCTCGCGGAGATTGGGACGTCAAGTTTCCATGCGTCGTGATGCTGTAACGTGATCACAGGTTTTCTGTTGCAAAACGCATGAGTGATAAACTCATCTAACCCAACTGTAAAGATTTGACATTTTGTTTAACTGAGTGGGCTTGACAACATGGTCACACCACCTCTCTGCAACATGGCCTTTGGACTAGACTAGTGGTCTTCCGCCCCTTATGTATCCTAGTAAGTAGTACGTTTGACCATACTACTTTGGCTTTTTTAATTATCCGTGAGGACTTGACCTTTAATTTAGCCGTGTTTGTTTGCAATGAGCGGTCACTTCTATCGCCGCAGGTTACACTTTTGGACCAGGCTAGTGGCCTCCCACTCCTTCTGTATGTTAGTAAGTAGCATGTTCGGCTGTATTAAAATGGCTTATTACGAATGCAGAGAAGGCTACAGAATTTCACTATTTTGGGAGCCTGATTACTTTTCGCTAGAAATTAAATAACCCAACTTCAAGTACTTATAAATCTTCACTACTTTTCGACATGCTGTTTCTGACTCCATAACCTCTTATGCCTCTTGTCGTTATTCTTAATCATTTGCCCATAAAAGGTGAATTTAAGCAGGAAAAGAGGTATTTAAGTAAGTCATTAAAGGAGACTGAGAGTTGCCTAACAAGCGTGTGTGTGGAGTTGTCTTTACGATGTACATGATCCAAGCAACATCTTGGCACTTGAGTGGAGGGAATGCGGTGTGTTTTTACAATCACCTAACAGAAGACTTATGTAAAGCCAAAAAATACTCTCTAAACTCTCCAAATCTCTTTTGTGAAGTGGTACCAGAAAAGCCACTACGACGTCTAAAAGTTACAGGTGCTCAAGAGGCTGGAGGCAACGCAGACCAACAGGATGGAGAGGAGAATGAGCGGAAGGAGGCTGAGGAAGAGGCGGAGGAGGAGGAGGAGGTGAAGCAAAGGGTGGAAATTGAGTTGCCGAAAGAAAAGCCATTGGGAGAAAAAGAGGCTGTAACTAGATGGCTTGAAGGTACGATTTCACCGATACCTGGACAGGACGCGGAGATGGAAGAGCTGGTGAGTTCCTCCTCCAGTTACTTAGCGGGGTCTTCAACTCCCTATAGATTAAATTTACGCATTCCGGCACCTTTACTTTATCTAAGAAGGAAGTTAGTTGCCTAGGGATCAAATTGACAGCGATGTCGATGCTCTGGGATCAGGCAGAATTTTGGTATCTTTGGAAATGGTCTATTAACGATGAGGCATTAAGGTAGAAACTAATCGGCTTATTCGCCTAGAAGGTTACAGTTTCGAGCTTTGCATTGGCTCACTTCCAAACCCCCTGTCATTTGCTAGTCCACAGATCCCCAAAGCAGTAAATGTTTTTTAAGGAGTGGGAAAATAATTCTGGCTATGCAATTCTAAGATGATCACGTGACAAAACAACCTGTAAAAGGCAATATGGATGGGAAAAAATTACTCCCTTGAGATAATCTTCGATGCAATTGAAGTCTTCTCACTTGAAAAGAGAATTCCATAGTTCCGATAGCAGAGACCGTAATACTGACCACTTCCGTGCCCATATTATCACAGTTCTGTTTTCCACTTCTGCATCAGGTGCTTGTCCGAATCGAACGTCAAGAAAAGGTGATGGACACTAATTGGAGCTCGGAGAAATGCCTTAATAGAGAGAAATACGGGCGATCAGGATAAAATGTGAAGAAGATATTCCCGTAGCTAGGTTTTCCAGCACGCAGCCCGTTGTGTTGTGTTGTCATGCCTAGCTCTTTCAAAAGAAGATGCAAAAGTAAAAAGTGAGAGGTTTCCCTGGAAAACTCTTGGGTTGAACAAGTTCACACCGAGATCCATCATATTCAGGAGGTAAATTTAACCTACAAGGAAAAATTGCTGAAGGCCACGTGGCCGTTGCGTCTGAGATCTACCACACACACAAGCATCGTCATTTGATAGGTTTGATCGCTCAAAGAATGCTAGAAGCACAAAGTTCAGGGGTCACTTCTCATCCCCTTAGTAATCATTCATGCCTACCATTGTCTCCTCAGGCGTAGCGTGTGACGCTACATTTCTTAGTAGTTTTTACGACCCTTCACTCTCAGTCGAAGTAGACGGAGACGAATACTTCATCACTTCTTCATGATATATTCATCGTCAGTCCTTTGAAGCAAGAAGCAGAAATCAAGGGGAGAAGGTTCACCCAAACGTGATGCGCCTACCTAGAAGCTCTTCACCGTTTGAGGCTACGTGGAAGCTACCGCGTATAACATCCTCGTCAAATGCTAGGGGAGAATCGTATGCGTTAAGGTTGGGTCGTGAAGGAGGCAGGCACAGAACGCACTCATGCAATTCAACCAACAGTCGATGAATCGGTAACGAAAGACCCAGGAGGACAGAAAAGAGCGCTTCTCGATCTCTTTATTGTCTTCGAAAAAATCACATTGATTCCACAAGTTCCTGAGAGGTACAATATGTCACAAGGCGAACAACTTGGCTACCCCGATGCTCTCTACTTTCCTGTTGGCAGGGGCTATCACGCATGAAATGCCAAACATTGTCCTTCCATCTTCACACCTTTAGCTCTTCCCTCGTCGGAGACACAGGAAGCAATTCGGTCATTTAAAATAGTACAAAATATGTTCCACGTCTTAGTTCCTCGAAGGCTATCCAGAGAAACTTTGGGTGGCCAAGAGATCTCGAACTATTTTATTGTACAGTTTGCAGAGGCGATTTGGTGTAACATGTAGGGGAGGCTGGAGACATACTCCTCTCGACTGACCTCGACCCTACTTTTCTCCTGCCTTGTACCCTCATTTCACCACCTATCAGTTGAGTTTGCGTGAGTGGGTTGCATATCCGTGAGCTTCGCCAATCGACCGTAAATCACTTCCAAGGTCACATCCTGACAGGTATTTGACAAGGGTGTGATTTGCGGTAGTGGAAAGCACCACCCACGGATGTCCTCAACCAGAAGGTTGGATCAGGGCGAAGAACGGCTTCAAGGTAGATGCATCACGTTCAGGTGGACTCTCTGTATTGTCTTGACATTTGTTCTATCTCCAAGCTATAGCTATCACCCTTTAGCCATCCACATGGATCGCAGACAAAGTAGGCGGTGGACACAGTGGGGTAAAAATAATGTGAATAACAACAAGGGAGATTAATCGGTGGGCGGATAGTCAGGCAGAGCCAGATGTGCCTGTATCTAAACTTTTTTGACTTCTGGAGGCTAACTTCTTTTTCTTGTTGAGCCAGACTTCCCCGATTGCATTGATGCCAACTTCAGGTGAAGCTTTCCTTGGTTAAACTTTTATCAGTAGAGACTCTACCTTGTACCATTTTGCTGCCTCTTTAGTACGGTGACCTTAGGGAGCAGAAAAATCCGGACTCTTTGCTTCAAAACACATAAAAGCGTTAACTGCTGAGTTTTAACCATACTCAGTAGGCTAAATAAACACAGTCTGAGCGAAGGAGGGAGAAGGGCTGTTTTTTCCTCCCCTCCTCAACAGCTAAATAATGACGCTTTTCTTGAGCGTTATAGGATGTATTGAAGCCAAAACGGGATCAGGGGTTAGCTACTTCCAGGCAAACAATAAAATGAGTAGTAAGTGACAAATGACAAGAGATTTTACTGTGCTTTTTAGCAATCCATATGCAATAGCGAGGCCGTGCGCGAAGAACTGCAAGATCCGGAGCTCATGGATAGCGTTTCAGTTCGAGAAATGCGCCTAGCCAATGCAGAGGTGAAGACACACTTGGATACCATAAAGGAGTTGGCTACAGCTCCATCCACACTAAAACCAGTATGTCTAATTGAGAACTTTTCCTAAAAGAACGCCGTTACGAGCATTAGTTGCTAAATCCTGCTCCTAATTTAATTATAAGTAGTATGAATCAAGACGGATTGAGCCTAAATATGACATCGCGCTTTCACTTGGGAGGAAGGCTATCAATTTAACAACTTCCTCCCTTCAAGACATAGATCCTCTACAATACTCTGCTATAAGCACGTAGACTAATAGTACAGGAGATTCGAAAACCCACTATCAGCTTGAAGACCGGATTATAGGAGACCAAAAGGCTCCCAATAGTAATAACTAAAACGCACTTTCAAATAATCTCTTTATCAACCAAAAAAGGAGGAGACGGAGCAAAGTTCGAACCTGCAAAATGAGTGCGACGACTCGGAACCGGAGTTGCCTCAATCCGAAAGACCTTTCATTATTCGCAGGCTGGAGGGATGGCATTTCATCAATCGTGTGCCCGAGATGCGTCCCTGCTATGGTACACTGGAGATTGGATTGAAGTTTGATCCCAATCTGGGGAAGATTGTGATCTCAGTAAGTTCGCTTTACCTCAGTCTGTCTTCTCCTTTAATTCCCTTTTGTGTTGATGAGAGTCAGGAGTAGCCCTTTCGAACCACGAAGATGGACACTTTTCGAAGCTCTTAATCAACTGGGTGACAGGAGTGATGATCGTTCGATTGCCGCTCCTTGTTTACCCATAAGTAGTATGGAACAAGGCAAAGTATTATAAGGAGAGGGTAATTCGGAGACTAGCCCTGTTAAAGTTCAGCAGAGGCTCCACGGTTCCTCCGTTGTGAATCTCTACAGACTTGGCCATTGCAAGGTTTAGGGGACCTGGAAGCTTGACCTTATCTTGATCGTGGATCCTTCTACACCAAAGTGGTGACCAGAGCTGACAAGCAACATTGTCGATTGTAGATCATCAAAGGTAAAGAGATGTACGCCCCGGACGGCAGCTTAATGCAGGTGTGGGTGAGTGTGCAGCAGAAGACACGCATCTGTAAGAAGTCCTCACCCTTCTCGGCCATGGAATCAATGCGCTTGGGCTCCAAGTCAAATGCCTCTCGTAAAGAGCCTGTAGCGATAACCGAAAAGGCGGGCAAACTCTTTCGAACTTCCGTGCGAAGTGAAACCGCTGAGCCGGTGTGGGACGATCGGTTCGCATTCAATGTGCCCAAGGAACAGTTGGAAATTGTCTCCTTTGACATTCTCGTCCACAATCAAGGAGGCATAATCGGGGGTCTGAAGATGGGTCATTCGGGGATGCATGTGGCCTCGCAGCATTGGGCCAATATGATGCAACATCCGGGTGTGTGGATCACCTCCAAATACATGGTGCAGTAAAAAACCTGACTGACTTGCGCTTCCTTTCCCTTCCCTTTCCAATGGATTGATATTCGCTTTATGTATAAAATCGACGTCCTAGATGAAATGCTAACGTGTTGTGTTCATCTCAGATCTTTTTCTCTGTATGTAGCAGTGCGTACAGATGAGAGCGGTACCTGGAAGGTGGCCAGTAGCATGTTCATTGACGGAGCTCAGTGTTGATCTGCTAGTCCCTTGGCGTATCACAGACGTGGTTGGTGACATTTCCGATTATGACTACCGTTCACGTCAGAAAGCTCCCCTGTGATCTGGCCGATAATTGTGGGTGTAGATGCTACCGCCAGTTAAGAAACTCGTCGGTACATGTCTCATGGGACAGGAGGTTGATCATGGAACCATCGCTGTGTTGACCGAGACAAAGCTTGAGGCTCATCAACGCATCATCCTGTAATTAGCGATTTTGTTTAGTTTCATTCAATTAATTGTACCAATGAACCCTTCGGCTTGTTCATTAGGCTGTAATTGACCAAGTGCCAAGCCCCACAGTGCCAACAGGAAGATGGAGGCTTTCTCTTGCCCTTGGCGTTATTACGCCAGCCAGTGGAACATTGGTTTGGGTTGACGGAAAGCATGGGTATGGGAACCTAACCAAGGCGAATTCAATAATTGCTATTTGCACCGTCATGGGGGGATTCCGTTCAATTACTGGCTCAGGAGACGAGTGTGGATGACTGTAATCCACACAAAGACGAAGCGTCTGAATCGACCATCCTTAACCCCTACATGATTGTAGCGCTAGCGTCAAGCTTTCCCATTGACTGTCTCCAGTGCGGACAGGACCCAAGTGCTGCAGCTGTCTCCACAACAGGTCGCGGAGGGAAAGGGGACACATAAACCAAGGGTGAGGTGTTGACTGGAATATAGGCAAAATAAAAGACGATTCTAACCCTTGCAGGGACAGTGGACTATCTACATACTAAAAGGACTGGGAAGTTACAGATTGTGAAGCTGCGACAGAACGAATCACATTTAGTAGAGGCTGGTAAAATGGACGCCTTCATGGCCAACATAACTGGGGGATCTTGAAATATAAGGATGCGTGGATTGGTGGAGGCACGAGGTGATCCCCATTACCGCGTATTTACAATACTCCGTTTGACCTTGGTCTCAATTAAAGTGACTCTGAGTTATACTAACCAATCAAAGCACTCCCCTACCCTAAAAGGTGTGGATCCTCCCGAAGTTAAGGTCGGTTAAGGTAAGAAGCCCAAATAGAACTTTCTTCCAGCAAATTAACTAGTTCTAGTTCCTTCTGAGAGCAACGAGGCTTTTCTTCCATGCTTGCAAGCCATATGAAGAGTTGAAGGGATCCCAGCCACAACTGTTCGTTGTCGAGGGATCTCCAGTCTCGTTGAAGGTGAAGTGGTATTTTTAGAGTGGAGTGCGTAGTAGATTGCATGTCAGTCAACAGGCAATGCAAGGAAGGGCAATTTCACACAACACACATAAGAGAAACAAGAAAGACCAGCGAACTTCCAAGCTTACCGTTTACCATTGATACATATAGATAGGACCTACTTAGCGGCTTCCATAACTCCTCCTTCTGAGCTATTCAAAACACTCCAATACTCAATGCAAACATCTTCAACCATTACTAGACGGTACGTTGCTTCGCTACCGGACATTTTGCAGAAAACTTGAATCAAACACACCGTGTCATGACGTTAGGGAAAGGAAAGCGATGAAAACGAGAGGAAAATAGCAAAGGGGACGAGAGAATACCATACTGACGGGCTGACGCAAACCTGTAGTACTCTAAGCGGTACAATAAGCCATTACGTTGAGACAGGCCTAAAATTTCGGATGCACCAACGCTTTTTTAAACATCCCAGAATTGTTCAGACAAGCCAAAAAAACCCGTCGAACTCGTATAACTTTCTTGACAAAGTAAGAATTTATGATTTATGGTTTGCCTGTGTGGAGGTGAAACATTAACCAAGGAGAGATCGACATTAATGTCACTTAAATTCGTTTATCAAATTATTTAATCTGTTTAAGCGATGTCATCTCGCAGCAATATCAGCATAATCACAGCAACAGTCAATTATCACTCGCAGGAGGTTGTGACTGCGATTGCAGTGGGTTCAAGTCACCAAAGATATTGGGATCTGCAGATAGACTGTCACGCGACTCCTTGTAGGCCTTGTCAACGAAATCCCGCGCCTGATAGTGACGACGGTTATGCCCTGCGTTTGGAGATCCACTGGCGCCGCCTTCGGTTAGAGAGAGATCCACTAAATGAGGAGGCAGATCATCGAACACGCCGTTGCTTCCACCTCCATCCTCCACCGCTGTTGCCGAAGAAACCTCGCCCAGAGGCTGAACTTTCGACTCTTCCGTGGGCTGAACAGAGAAACGAAAAGCAGAATAGATCAATGTCAACTTTGGCTCGCAATTATACACAGGGTTTATGGTGGCAAAAGTCAAAGAATTAGCGCCAGCCACGGCAAATTAGCGATGTCATAGAGAAAAGCTTCATCAGAGCGCACGCCTCACAGGGAAGAAAAACAATCCATGCACATGCATTTGCATACTCCTGGGAGAGGCTTCGAAAAAACCGTGGGAGCCAACGAACCTGTGGAGGGGTAGGAGCAGGAATAGGAGCGAATCCCAGCGCTGACATCATTTCTGACAGCTGCAGAGGTCGATCAGAAAACAATGATGTGGTGAAATCTTGCGTCCCTGTCTGTGGTACATCTGTGGACATCGCCTTCTTCTGCTTCTCCTTCCCAACCAACGCGGTATCGTCACAGCTACTAGAGATTTTTCGAGTGCTGCTTGATGACGGTCCAACAACAATATCCCTCCGAGCTAGAGATTGTTTAGCAGCTAGCCCGACCACAGCGCACGTAGCCGCAAGTTGTTCGGATTGGCTGTAAGCTCCTCGGCGCTGTTGACACAGACATCCAACCAACTCGCTGACATCTCCAATCCGTCCAAGGACTTCTGCATGAAGTACAGCTGCTGATGCGGCAATGAACATACCTCCCAGTCCTCCACCATCTTCTGAGACCACTGCTATGGGATGCATAAGACTTCTCTGTTGTTTGTAGAACCCCATAGCTGTCTGAACGAATGTAGTGAATGAAGCGATAGAGTTGGGATCACTAGAAGTTGGAGTCGAGCCAGAGTAGCAGAGATGGACAATTGTGCGGGTCTGTTGACTACTGCAATTTTGTAGGGTCAAGATACGCTCAATACAGGTGGATTGGGAGATCGAATCCACGGTGGGTGGATGTTGAGAGAGGGCGTCGGAACGAGTGAAATTAACAGCTTGAAGACGGAGTTCGAGAGCGGAATCTCCCGTACCGACTTGAAGGCGAGAGCCGATTTTGAGTGGGGGAAGGTGAGGAGGAACTCTGAGACTGTCTCCAAGATCACCATACGCTCCTTCCGCGTAGCTTTCAGAGGGATCAAGACTGGAAGGAAGGAGAGAAGTTCTTCGACGAGGAGGGAGTGCTAGTACCACCAGTTCACAGGCCTGGTCGAAAATCATACTCCAGAAATCTGCCACAGTGGTGGGGAGAGGAGCCTGAGTTAGAATATATCGAGGACACCATTCACCGAGAGAGGATGCAAAATCCAAGTGACTAGCGTTTATGTAGTCATCTTTATTGCAAAGGCTGTCACGTTTCAACTGGACGCGATTGAAATCGTAGGGGATGCATTCTTGGCGTCGATTTTTTGCTGCGCCACAACGACCAGCAGCCTGTGTCGGCCGTTTGCTAGTCGTACTAGCCGCAATTTCCATCACTCGTGACCATGACTGATCGAGACGACTGAGTGGCCGCGATGATGACGACGATGATAACGAGGGGTGAGATACTTCACCATCACCTTGACATGGATCATTCATTGTCTGTAGCCAAGTTAGAAGACGCTCTGTAGCGTCGATAAATCGGTTAAGTGCGAGGGGATCAGACAGCGGATCGAGATGTGAATTTGACGCGGTAGTGGCAGTGTTGTTTGCAGTGATCTCCCCACTACTCTTATTTGTGACAGAGTCAACAAGACTAGACGCTGGTGCATCGTAGGTGGCTCGCAGCTGCTTTTCGCGCCTCTGGAGCTCTAGATCTGCCTAAAATGTACACCCAGACAGGGCAAGCAATAGGCATCTCTGCCCGAGTGTTAAAAGAGCGAAATCACAGTTCAATAACTTTTCACTCATTCGGCAGAATTAGTTGAGGCAAGGAAAATAATAATTAGAAAGTTCTTTGTTAGAATTGGCTAGAAAACACCAAGTCGATACCAAAAAATAATTGACTACTCAGCATAGTGTTAGAGGTATGAGACATGGTTATTATGAGGCACCCATTGAAACATGAAGGTAGAATGAAGCGCGGTTCGGCTACAGCTGGGTCGACTTCCAACTTCCTTCAATCCCTGTGCTAAAATTCCCTCAACAACAACTGCATTTCCATAATTACATTGTTTTTGCACCTGTACCATCATAATAACTTCAGGCGCAACTTGGCACTCATTCCAAAAGAACATAAATACCAACTTTTCCGGTCATGGAAGGAGTCTTTTGGAAAGAACAGATCCTCGTAGGCTCATAATAGAAGGACCACTAAAAATATCCGAATCCCGAATCTTATGTAATGCTCAAAATTGACTTGGAACAGTTATCTAATCTTGGTTTCTGGTACACAGCTAATTCTAACGCATTCGAACACTACTGTGATGGAAGAGTTATAGGGATGACCAATGAAGACACTAAGGATGACGGGGTCAACATACCATGTACGCTAACAAATAGCACTTCAGTGACAAAGCGTTTTTTGACACACCAATTTCACCAAAATCTTGGGTACCAACAGTACACACCAATTTGCATTCGAAGTAGCCGTGGTTAGCAATTAACTGGATTTGCAGCACAGAAAAATATTTGCCAACCAATTCTAAAGAACAACACACCATTCACATCTACTGACCTGAGTGAGAATATGTGGAGAGATTGGCGCCTCTCCGAGATCCGCTGAGGCATCGCCAACCACCTCGTCCACGTCAGAACCTCTCCTCGCCTCCAACGATGCGACAGGTTTGGGTACACATCTCACTGCTGCCGATGGGAACACCTCAGTTGGAGGGGGCTCCTTCACAACATCCTGCCTGCTCGACACTGGGGCCACCGGCTGTGGGATCGACAAGCTAGCGGGTGAAGCACCGTTTTGCGGGGGTGTAAACACACGTCCAGGGTGTTGCTGTTGTTGATTCGAGCTTTGCGAAACTGCTGGCGGTTGGTTGGGCGGTACACTTTGGTTTTGACCATAAGACCCATAATTGAACGGCACACCCTGTTGATAGCCACACGGGGGAGCGTAGGTGTATTGTTGTGCTCCGTAATACTGTTGTGAGATTGGAGCAGCGGTTCTAGGCTGTTGAACTCGTTGGGCAGACATTCCTTGTGGATATTGCTGTCCATAAGATGGCTGCCCTTGGACCGGTGCTCCAAGAAGTGGTCCTCTCTGTGAAGTCATTGGCTGATTAAACATTCCCAATTGAGCACCTGATGATTGATTCTGAATCGGTTGTTGACCAAGCTGAGTCAATGGATACGATTGGGCTGGGATTGAAGGTCCGTGCTGTTGTTGATTGAATGTCCCTGGTACAACTGGTTTGACTCCTGATGGTTGATTCTTAGTCAGTTGGGCCGAGGAATAGGCTTGAGTTGGAGCTAAAGCCCCATACTGTTGCTGATATGGGGCCCTTGTAATAGCAGGATTAAGTCCAGAGAGAAGATTCTGAATCGGTTGCTGACTTATTTGCACTGCTGGGGTCGGAGTTCTGTATTGTTGCTGGTTCGGCATTACTGGGACAGTTGGTTGGACACCAGAAGCCGGATGCTGAGTCGGTTGTTGACCTGATCGAGTAGACGCATAGGCTTGAGGTGGAGTTGAAGCTCTATACTGCTGCTGATTTGACATTCCCGAAACGGCTGGGTAAACTCCAGATGGTGGAATCTGCATTTGTTGTTGACCTGGTTGGGATGATTGGTAGGATTGGACCGAAGTTGGGGGTCTGTACTGGTTTGACATTGCCGGTTGAGCTCCTGATGACGGATTTTGACCCATCTGTGTTGGCCACTGACTCTGTGGAGTTGGTGTTCTTGAAATTTGTTGATAGCCAGACATCGAGTACTGCAGTACTGGATGCTGCAATGCTGTAGGGGGCTGAGGAGCATACTGCGGAACCGAAGGTCGCTGCTGTTGTTGATAAACGAAGGCAGATGATTGCTGTTGCTGTTGCGGTTGATAGGTGGGAGGTGGGACTGGTGAACGAGAGGGATATTGAATGCCCGCCAAATATGGACTACGATAATAGGGCCCAGGATATTGCTGTGGCACTGAGGTTGAACCCGGAGGCTTATATTGACCCTGTGGTACACTGCCCTGTGATTGGGTGACTGCATACGGGACCGGAGATGGTTGGGTCTAGGTTCGAGAGCACAGCATTCATGAGCTATTGAATGAAAATGCAAGTAAAATTAAGGCATTAAAATGGAAGATACAGATGGACTTTTCTTTGGCTTACAGAGACAAGAACGCCTTATGGAATTGGAAGTTCCAGGAAAGTTGCGCACTCTTGAGAATGGAATACTGCTTGCAATGGTGATGGTTCAAACAAATAACACCCCTTATGTGACCCACCACAAGATTGTCAAGTTACTTTATGGATTTGTGTTGATTTTAGACACACATACGACCTTATAGACCTATTCAAGTCTTCCACGAATCGACTACCTACCTGCATGACCGAAACCATTGGCATACTTTCCAACTCCCACACATTACAACACCCTGAGGAGTGACTCAAGCACAGTAATGTACGCCGAAAATCGCATTTTAGATTCTGTTGACCCACACAAACTCATCAAAACTTGTGGTATAAAGTAAGAACATTAGCTACTTAATTACATTCAGCAGGGTGCAATGCAGGATGAAGTACGGCGTTAGGGAACAAAACGGAAAAACCACCTGTGGGCAACATTACTAAAGGAAATTAATTCAAACAAACAGAGAGAGCCTCCTTTATCGCAAAAGTAATTTCAAGAAAGACACACCAGCTAATGAAAAAGTAGTTCCTAGTTTGGAGCAATTGTTGCTCCTGTGATGAACCTGGAGACATTCTTTCAGAAGGTGCCGATGGCGAAAATAGAGCCTCAAAGGTTGGTGCAGGCAAGAGACCAATGGGAGCGAAAGAAATATAATCAGACGAAGAAAAACCATCACCAATAGCTGTCTCTGCTACTTAATAGCCTAATGAATAGGCACAGAACAAAGACTTTAACCAACATGGATGACACGCTTTGAATACAAAGCAATTACCGGTCTCGGTGGGTTTACGTTCTGCTGTTGTGGTCGAGATTGCCAGTAGGGTTGACTCCCAGGTCCGGGAGGTGGTGGCACTTGGGTGGGATTGCCAGGACCAAGTGATGTGGACTTGACCTCACCCGCTGAGCTACGAGCTCGCAGCACATCCCGAAGGGTGGGTGGACCTACTAGAGCTGATTTCCCCGAAGGTGCCGCTGTAAATGAGGACAAACTAATGAGAAAGAGGGTTCAGCATCAGTGAATAGTCGATCAACTACCTTGGTCAAAAAATAATAGGGACAGAAGTTCAAGAAGGGCAGCATTAGGAGCGTCTGAGGGTAAGTGGGCCAAGAGGGGGTCAAGGTTTAATGATTCTACCCCCTTTCAACACATGGAAAACGACATTTCATTTACCCGAACTAGGTTGTACATAGGCGAATGCAGATTGAGCAGGTACTGTTGGCTGACTAGCCTGTTTCGGCTCGAGACAGGCAATGGCAACGTTGATCTCTTCCAGCTCAGAGCGCAGCGTCTGAAGACGCTGGCCAACGTCACGGTAGAACGTCTGCCCCTCACCGCACTTCAAAAGTAGATCGTCGTACGCCTCACCAGAGCGAATAAGAGCGTCAATCTCCTCAGTGCGTCTGCAGACGGAGTAGTAAAGGTTAGACTAAGGAAGTGGCATTTTACCTCCACAGGATCAACGAAGGCAATAGAATTCAAGATCGACGTACTGACGTCTGCGCTCTAGGATGTCGTGTTTTTTCACTCCGATCTCTGCATGTGCTGCGATAAGAGCCCCGGTAATGTTCTCCTGCGCGGCCAAATTGAGATGAAGGAGTTTAACGGCTTCCTGATGCGCGTCTAGCCGACGTTGGAAGATGGCACTGTGGTCAGTGGAATCGGCGGTGGCAAGGAGCTCTTGAGTCGCATCGTCTGCCTGCAGAGCGCTTCGCAGATTCTCCAGCATCTTGGTGCGTTGGGTTCGCATCTCCTCCACTTTCGAGAGAATTCGTGCGGCTTCGTCTAGTCCTTCCAGCAATCCTGTGTCTGAATCATTTCAAAAAGTGAATGTGCAAAAAATATGCGGTGTCAACAAAACACAAGACCTCCGATTTCTCATTAGCAAGTTTTGACGGTAAGATTATTTCATTGTCTAAAATGACATCCCAGTCGTTTCGTAAACAAAGGATAGGGTTCTCCATAGTCATTGCTTAATATTTGAGACAAAGCAGTGGGGGAAAACGACCAACCTGTGATAAGGTCATTCGCGTTAGGCAAGCCGGCTTCAATGTCATCCGGCAAGAGGGTGAGAGTGTGTAGAGCCTTCAGGTTCTCTGTCAGAGCCTCATGTAATCGCATGTTGGAGTTTTTGGCTTCAGCCGCTGCAAGGGCGAATTTCTCCTGCCGCTCAGCCACCTTCGCCAATTTCTCCTTCACCGGATCCGTCTTGGAGGCCGGGGCTATGGGCTAAGGAAGGGATAATGTCTACTGAAGAAGTATCAGTAGAAAGAGATAAGGATGAATTGCCTTAGCTCTGCATGTCGAACGGGAGCCGAGGGTAGGGTCGGTATTTCCAAAGCCTACTTAATGTCACTTAGTCGTTTGTGAAGTTGGCAGACCTTGTTAAACCAACTTCAATGAGAAAAAAGTAGCAGAGAAGGGGTTACATGACCGAAAATTACCGCTTACCAGGACTGAGTTGAGACGCTCACGGGTGGTTTGAATCTCAGTAGAGAGTTCCTCCAAATCGGCCTCCACATCAACACTCACATCGACCAGAGCTGAAGTAAGATTATGGAAAGTGTTTTAGAAAAAAAGTCCAGACTTGATCAAAAAATGTAGAGCAAGTCTCGATGGAATGCAGGATCGTATTATAGTGAAAACAAAAGGAATCGGATCGGTCTCAAAGGAGTTTTTCCATTCAAAGTATGTACATAACCGTAGTTTAAGTACTGCCTTGGCGGAAAGGGTGGAGTACGCCCTACATCTTTCACACTGCGAATAATAAAGCAATTTTGATGAAGATGGAGAGCAGGCCTACGTTCAAATCGGTCAGCTGACTATGAAGCAACAAACACCGACGAGGGAATAGATGAGTGGGGGTGATACAATGGAGGGGTTGAGATTATGATCTTCACCTCACGTAAGGGCCAAAACTTTAATTAAATAAAAGGAAGTCACTCACACAAAAAAACATCAGACATATATGAAAACTGAATGGTTAGAGAAGTTGGAAGAGCCTGCATTTCACCGCGTTGAAGGAAGCTGAAAAGCAATCAGACAGATGGATGGGCAATGTCAAAATGGAGACGAAAGACAGAGGAGGAATAGGCTAGACGCCTCGAAGCAACTTGACTTAAAAAAAATTCCTCGCACAAAAGCTATTGGGATTAGGAATGTGCCCGTCATCAAATGCGGACCAGCTTCAAGAAATGCCTTCTAAATCTGACTCTTCATTGCAGCCGACTAATGGTGAGTGATAGAAACACGATTTCTTTTGTATCCAGAGTACTTTTAGCCGTTATAAAAAACTATCACACAATCGCGTAACCTTGCAGACGAAAAAAAAACAGAGCCCTCCTGCGATCCAAGCTTCAACCTGATGAGACGGAATCCTTACATTAGTCTCCAAGCCTTTCATTCATAAAAAAGAAGCCTCTGAAGTAACTCAAAGCTGCAAAAGAGACATCTGTTATCAATCAGGGCAGTCGAGACGCACAACAGAAGGGTCAGTAAAACACTGTGGGCTTTTGAGAAACACCCGATCCATGATTGTGAACATGGCGGACAATTCCAATCGTGGAAAGTAGAGTCGCACTGGAGAACTTCCAAACAAGTATTTGCGAGAGAGCAGACAACCAGTAGAAAATCTTTCAACATGGTTCACAAAGGGAATCTCGGATTAAAAATTGTGCCCAACCAACCCGCTCACAGTTAGATTTCATGAAAATACTTATCACTGATTTGTTATATGGGAATAGAGTAATAAAATAGGAAAGTCACGTATATGTGACGCCGGTGGTGAACTTGTTAAATGCTAAGTGCTGCTAGTGACTCAGCCAAAATAAATCTGTAATGAGATCCCTCAGCCATGGTTTAAGATGACAGCCACCTGTTCCTCGATCTTTGACGAAAATATTCCGACTTGGACCTAGCTTTATGGTACGAGTAATAAAATTCAGGCCATTTTTATATCGGAAACACAAAGGAAGCGCCTACACAGAATCATCAATGTGATCGTAAACAACTCACCAGACATTTGAGCGGAAAGTTCACCCTCCGGCGACCGATCCAAGGCATTGATTTTGGCACAATGGTCAAGCAGCGCTTGGGGTAGGCCCAAATCCGGTTTAAGCAGCTCCTTGGGGTCCAGATTAAGGCTCGAGAGGAGAGAACTGCAACCATGGACAGAGCATACAGGTAATGGCACCTCTTAACCATCCATAAAAGGGCTGCTTACGATTAAGGCGTGAACCTACCCCAACTCCGAGTCCTTCTCCTCCACTTCAGTTAGAATGTTTCGGAGGAAATCAGCCTTCATCTCACTAAAACAGGCCAAATCACTGAATTAGGGAATTATATCTGAGGAACAGTGCAGTTACGGTGAAAAGGATGCGCACTGACAGGATGAAAACCAAATAGTACTGTAATTCAACGAAGTTAAGAACGTTCTGGGTAATAGAAAGAAGATAAAATCACTCCATAACCAGGTTTGAAGCTACAACCAGACACCAACAGATTGGTAAAGGCAATCTGAAGTCGACAGCGGTCTTGGTACACAAACCTGTATACAGAACTGGCTTCCAGTGTTTCAATTGGCAGCAGATCCTTGAAGATATCCTCACCAATAACAGCAGGATCGGTGTGATCGAAGGCTATTAGTTTGGCCAAACATGTTCCTGAAATGAGAGAGCCAGCGCCTTGTCAAAAAAGTCATTCCTGGCTGACTTTTGATACATGATTAGGCAGATATAGCAACGCTTTAAGACACAGGAAAGGACGCCTCGATCGCTGCTTACCCTCAATTTTCTCCAGATCCTCAAGTGGAGGCACACGTTCATGGTAGATTTGGCTGTTATCCTTGACAGCGCTGGCACAACTGAAATGAAACGCCAAAAATTTGTGACACAAATCTGCACATGGAAACATGCTAATAGAAGAGAAAATCTTCCTCACCCATTAACAATGATTTCACGAACAAATTGGATGGTATTAGTCATGCTCTGGGCTAATTGCGGTTCCATGACATCGGTGAGAGTTTTGGCAACACGCCAGGCCTCCTCAATGCTCGATTGGGCTGACTTAAAATGCGCCACGGAGATGCCAAACCTCATTTCAGCTGCGTTGTCACTGGCCATAAAGAAATCGACCAGACTGGCATAGTAAAACTTCTTTATCGACAAAATTCGTGTCCAGTCCTGTGGATAAACAAAAGGAAATAATAGCGAGCAGTCAGACTGCCAAGCTTTGGTTTCGATATAACTGTACAACGTTGTCAAGCTTGGTGCACATCTTTCGAGTCATGTGAGATGCCTGTATGAAGTGATCACTCCTTTACGTCATAAAGGCATAAACAGATTCCAATTTTCAAAGCTAGGTTGTTGAGAGATCTACAAGCTGTTTAAAGCCAATATCGAGGGTACGGGACGGATTTGCTGCTTCAGTCGTGGCAAAGTGGGATAATCATTCAACCACACAAAATTGTATTCTGGATTCGATCTAGCCCTCATTACGTGTGAAGTAACGTGCTACTCAGGTCAGTGAAAGACAATATTGAGTTGAGACCAGGGGTAGAGGAAAGGGAAGCAACTCCAATGTGGAAAACCGTGGCAGAATAAGGTTCCACCAAAAGTGAACGCCAAGAGAGGCGACTCTTATGACGACCAGAGAACAGTGTACAATAAAGTGTATGAAAAGTAGCTAAAATGCCTCTGAGCATCACCATAGCAACACGTGATTGATGCCTTTGTAAAAAAGCCGAGAGAATACGAGAAGTGATTTCGTTGCATAAAAATTACGATTTTTATCTCCGTGAAACCGTAGTGCATTCTCTTACACATTGTAACTACCAGCTGCCAGAGGGAAATTAATGCATTCACTGACAGGAACGAACCTTCCGGAACCTAACAGGCACAGAATCACCGAGAGTGTTCACCATGGAGAGACACCGCTCGTAGGATTCAGCCAGGTACTTGGATAGCTTTGCGGTGATATTGGGTGGCCTGCTGTCTGCAATTGACTTTTCCACTATGCATTCCTGGGCCTGGTTCTTGGGGAGGAAACAAAACTATCTCGAAAATCATTGCTAAAATTTCTTAAGATGACAATAGTACCCTCCAAAAAGCAGACATGATTCAGTGACTAATCATGGCTGACGCTGATGGTCCTGATAAACTCCCCAAGACGTTTGAATTCGAGGCGAAAAACCGAAAGCGACCTCAACCTACCCCCATTCAGCCAGTGCAGTGATAAGAAACAAAGATGAAGTGCTTATTTTTTAACACAGGTAGGTAAGTTGCTTCATTGTTTTGCTGCCTGTTTAGGGACAAGGTAAAAACTTGACCTTTCACGGTGATCTAGAGTTGAACGCTCAGAGGCCACAGTTTGATCTATAAACAGAGTTTTCGATTGTGCCTACTATTGTGGCATGTTAATCAAGTGCTTACTTAAATCGATTTTCGAAAAATAGGGAATTAAATTAAGCAGTGCCACCAGTAGTAGGTCGGATTGTACTTTCAGCCAGCTCGATGTAATTCGAGAGCATATAATTACTAAACAACTCAATTAGCAGGCCCGCAAATGGGGCCAGAGGCAGAACCCAAACCTAACCGTAAAATTGTAACAAATAATAAACATTCCTGTCATCACTTACTAAGGAGACAAGACTGTAGATGTGAAACAGATCACCGGACATATCATCAGCAGAGGTGAATGACCCATATCGCTCACGCAGGGTTTGAAAAACCCAAGCCGCACACTGGAAACTAGTACAGGCAACTTTCATGCTCTACAAAGAATAAATGAAGCAAAATCAAACCTTTCGATTAGGTGAAATGGTAACAAAGGGCATATTTAACTTACACCTGCATCAGCACGCAATTCTTTCCGGCCAAGAAGTGAATACGCAGCTCCCAGACCATAGAGAATGGCAGCCTCTTCGTAAGTTATTTCGGTTCGGACAAATTGTGTTTGATTGAAGGCGTCTTGCCTGAAAATTACAAAACAGTGGGGTATTTATGAAAATCACTATCTAAATAGGGAACTTGTCCAAAGTAAGCAGTCATTAAGTTCATATCTAAGTCTGGCTGAGACACACCAGGGCCACTCGACCAACTTCGGAACGGTAAGATCAATTCTATTCTTCAGCAGCAACAACTGAGAGTAATATCGTTTTATTGCGACCAAAGACTTCGCGTCACTTGGATATTTGCAGCATTCCTATGATGCACGCAAAATAAAATATTAAAATACTGTTCGAAGTGCAAGAAAAGTACGGAATATGTTCTCATCAATAAAAATTTGGTCGCCATAGCGCCTTTTGATTTTCTAAAGAGAAGGAATCGACTACGGAAGCTTCACAAACTTTCTTAATAGGCGAAATATCCGGGGCCACTGGACTAGCCTTTAGAGGAATAATAAACATAGGGATTCTGGGCGCATTATCCATCCCCCGTAAAAATATGTTTGAAATGCCCAACGGAGCATGATGTATGTAAACAATGAAACGTAATTAGAGTGTACTTTAAGGCAATGCAAGACTTGCAGAATGTTTTTTGGTTTTGTCTAATTTTGCCAAATAACTTAAGTTATTTTAGTTTTTACAATTTTTAATTAGTTTGTTTATTGATCAGTAAATAAAATTTTCTTGGATTCCATTCTTCTGATCCTTCCTGTTTGCCACTGTTTAAAGGAATTTAGTTTTTTAAGCCTGTTTTCTGATGCACAAACTACTCAACATTATACTGAATCTGGACTTGAGGGTCAGCCAGAACGTCAGATTCAGGCTAGTCTTTGATGTTGACCAATCCCAAATATTTCATGAGAGAACAGCGATGCGTAACATGGAGCTTAACCGCCATAACATTCTCAGCCTGCAGTAGTATCTGGCGATAAAATTTCCTTTGTTGTTAAATGCTGGCACGCACGGGCAGCGACGTCCCAAACGATGAGCCCACCGGTAACTAGCAAAACTCAATCCGTGATAACTGCTGTGTTTAAATGTGCTTTGTATGTGAGAGGCGGGAGGACAATTTCGATCTGTTTGCGAACGGGTGTGCTTCTTAACCGGAGTCGGGGGCTCCATCATTGTAGACAGGCCAACCACGACCGCCCTTTACCTTATAATAAAGGGATGTCTTGCAATATTCCGCCTTCTAATAGCAGGGTGGGAAAGGAGGAAGAGGAGGAACGGGAAGTCCCCGCTACACCACCACTGCATCCAAGCCCAACTGAAGCCTTTGACACCCCCTCCCCCAGAGCGCCAAAGCAATCCAAGTACAAAAATGTATTTTCCAACAATAACTTAAAAGCTACCAAAAATGCTCCATGAAAATACACAAAATAGTGCCCTAAGCCTGGTATAAACGGCAACTGAAGAAAAGTAAAACATAAGAAAGTAAGTTTGCGTTGGCGACACAAGAAATGGTGGTTAGATATACTTAGAGGACCGCAGATGCAGAAAGAACCACAGGCGAAGCCACAACTACCCGATTATTCATTGTGGCGCCTGAAGAATGTCATCATCACCGGCTGCTGGGCTTCTGCCATCTGATCGAACGAATAGTTCGTTCTCAAGCTCCTAGAAAGCACAAAGAAGTCGCAGCATTGACAGGGGCATAACTGACAACTTCTGGGTGAGAATAGGCTAGGAAAGGCAAAACAAAGCAATACCGAATCCTAGTGTGCGAAAAAACTACAAAATCGTGTTACTGTTAATTCACTAAGCCACTCTGCTACGGTTAGAGGCACCACAAGCATTGCTTTCCCGCTTATACTACTCCCTTGTAGTGATGAGAAAAAAACCGGGAAAGAAGGTGGGATAGAAAAACAGGATGAGAATGTCATTGATGTAAGGAATTACATCAACAGGATTCTTATCATCAGCCGTGGCGGATGTATAGGCTTCCATGGGGACTTCCTCGACTGCGTGTTTCTTCTGGCAAATAAATTTCTAACAATATAAAATGTTTAATAGGTAAGAAAAGACGCTCATATAGCATAAGTATCAATCGAAATGCAGACAGTAGACAGGTTGCGCTTTACTCTGTCCAGAGAACCCGCATGACGCATTAAGGTGGGTGGTGAGACTAACGGTAAGTATTGGTTTCGAGTTATACCTAAATGTGTGTCAAATTGCGAGAACGAAGGAAACGAACTGAAGCACTCACGTTGCATTGGCAGTTTACATCCTGTCGAACGGCAAAGATGGCCTACAAACGAAAATAATAAGACAATGTGACAATAAAACACATGCCATGCTTGCTAAGCCGTCCCTATGTCAGTGGCCGACTCCCAGTCCTTCCAGCGCCACAGTAATGGTAGCGCAGTGGGATACTTTCGACGTCTTCTTCCTCATATTTTTGCTGACACTTCAAGGAATAGCTCCACCCAATGATGAAAGGACGACCGGTGTGGATGGATGAAATTGCGTAGGTTGTTAAAAACAAACCCGGTAACTGATGGGACGCATGACTGTGATTTGAAGACCCGATTAATTTGTACAAGAAACATGAGATAGACTACTAGGGGAAGACGACTGAAAATAGAACAAAACCTTCAGACGTTATCAGATGAGCTTCACTTCCAGGTAAATGCCACTAAGGTGGCAATTAGCACACAAAATGGTCTCGCTAGAGAGGGAGGAGATGTGACAAATGAAGTCTATGAAGCTCAATGAGCTCATTTTAACTCCCTCAGAGAGAGCTTTGATAGCCGAATGAAGCTGATCACACAAGCCGAGGCACAAATGGCGTAACAAAACTATACCTGTCCTAGGCTCATAGGCCACAAAGCCTGCTAACAGCGCCCTACTTAAACAAGCATTTCAGTGGCATGGGGTAAAACGGAGAACTCACTAAGTAGGCGATGAAGGCGAGGTAGAGGGTAAAGGTGGCGCCAACTCCAACATAGGCAGCAGGGTGGCTCGTCAGACGCGCTTTGAAGAAGATTACGACAAAAAAGAAGTTGACCGCAATCACAACCAGCGAGATCAGTGTGGATACCACCTTCGAGGGTCTAAAAGCAGATATAAGCAATGGAACAATTCAGTGATAGAATGCAGAACTTCCTTTTTGAGCGTAAACTCCCCCTCCCGTCCTACACATTAAAAACTCGCATAAAACAGCACAGTTGGGATTTGTGCGCACCTCACTTGTTCCCGCGTTACAAGATGGGCACAAGAAAAGCCAAGAGGAAACTGTATCGCTAGAGTACAATTTTAGCTTCCGTTTCAACCTCAGGCCAGGAAGAAATATTCAAAAGTATGGAGAATTACTACAGAGCCTCCTCCTGTTCCCTGAAACACAGCCAACGAAAAATATGCTCCACCTGAACCTCCTACACCTACCATCCATTCCGTTTAAAACGCGATTCAGTACGTCCAGTCATCATGAGTCAATAGGACTGTACGTCGCAAAGATGTGACGGTGGTACTAAGCATGTTGGATGTTAAGTCAGATTTAACCCTTACTTAGAAGGGAGGAATTCCGGAAACATGACAAAATGGAGTTCTAGTAAAGTGGTCAACCACAAGTTGCTAGTTAGAGTCACGTGCCTGAGCAAATTAGACAACCAATTGACAACAGCGACAACCGCCAAGTTTGCACTTTAAGTGGTAAACTTTGTTGATTAAATTAGCAGAACCCGACAACGGAAAAAAAATTGGCTGAACTTAAAAAACAATGGCAGTGGCGTAGTGTTTGATAAGGTCAGTGGAGTACAAGCATAAATGAGGGTGCCTGAACTTACAGCGAGTTGACAAACGGTCCCATGATTGCCCTCGAGTTGGTGAAGGTGAGCAGCGGAATCACAGCAAAGGGCAATTGGACGCTCATCAGCACATTGAGTAAATCGTTCATCTCCGTCAGATTTTCGATGCCTGGGACAAACAAAAAAAAAGGTCATGCAAGGTCATAGTCTTATTTCAATGGGGTCTGCTGGGGTAATAAATCAAGCGCCGGTCAGTTCCAGACGGACGGTTGAGAGACCAAAAAGTTTCTGGGGATCGCGTAACTGCCATGAGTCATAAAGGGGTGAGAAACAGAACCCTGAAAGGCAGTCAAGGTGGGACAAAACGAGGATAGGGCATGGATTTAACAGCGCAAGGTGAAGTTCCTTGTGAAACCTGTAAACAAACTTATCCACAGAAGACACAAATTCTAGCGCAGCACGTTGACAAGACGATCTGAGGCTCATTTCATGGACAAGGAAGATACTGACTGGGCGTCTGACCTTCAGACAATTTATTGGGGAGAGGTGAAGAAGTCGCACAAAATGCATGCAAAGGATAACCCTAAGTTATCGGAGGGTTTTGACAAAGGCAATGGGTACTTTTCTGGATCACACCACAGCACTTTAGGATGACTGGATGACCCATTTTGCCCCAACGTTAAAGCAGGCAAGGAGCAGAGGCACGAGGAAGTTAGGGCTTCAAAACCCAATGCAAGTTAATCGAGAATGATTTAGCAGGATAGGACGAAGAGGGCTGCTGCCTGACGCACCTTCGAAAAACGTGACAAGGAGAGTGGGCAAAATGGCGATAGAGCGAGTAACAAGAAGCCGCTGCCACTGTTTCCATCGCAGATTGAGAAAGCCCTCCATTGCGTACTGACCAGCGTAGGTGCCGGTCATGGTGGATGACTGACCAGCTGCCAATAAACCCACCGCCCATACGTAGAGCGCTGCGATCCCGAACTCACAGCCCAGAAAGACGCCCTATCAAGCGGAGAATGCTAGGAGTACTAGGGTTAGAACAGAAACCGAGGAAAGCTTTCGGGGTTTGCGAGGCTTACTCCCAAATAGAGGTCGACTTGAGTGGGATCAAACTTTCTTGCGGTTTCAAGGAAGGCCTCGGATATAGTATGCCGCGCAGAGCAGTTGTTAATCTGAAGTTGCAAGACAAAAGACAGAGAGTGAGTCTGCAATGTGTGCCGAAAGCGTGTTGGATCCTGCTAAATAAGTGATTTGTGCAAATGCTCGACTTGTAAGAAGGTGCATTCCAGGTATCCGATTGTACCACACATATGACCAATGCCAAAAAGAACTCACAACTTCTATGATATTTTTGCCATAGAACCCCTCACTGAAAACGGCGACAACGAAGACGTTGATCACGAGAGAGACGCTAAGAGCGACACAGGCCTCGATAAAGAAGTAGAAATTTGCAATCGCGATCTGCCAACAGGAGGAGGAGCAAGAAAGGCGTAGAAAGCACCACACCGAAATATTGACGCATCTTTGAGTGCGCCATTTACACTTGTGGGCATGAAAAAGCGCTCATGGTAATTCGACAGCCAGCTACCAATGCCGAACTGCTCCCGAACAGGTCGCAATAGATTAATTTGCATAAGGCGGATTGCCTGCCCTTGCAGTGAGCGCATCATCTGGTTGACATAGTGACCAAAACTACCATCACCCATTTGCCATGCCAAACCCAGATAAAGTTGTATAATACCGAACGAGCTAAGAGTATCACGGGTACCATCTTAGTCTCAATTTTATACAATGGGAAAAGTTGGCCTGGAAGTTAAATTCGGCTAGCTGTGTTGGAGTAATTGGCTGGTAATGAGGAACGTGACTAAAAACCACCCGACTGAACGCACCGAACGATTTGATTTTCGATTAACATCGCGAGATTTCACCAAGGCAGAATGGAGATAGAAGTTGTGAGGCATAATGATAGCCCCGATTATGCCAACTGCCTGTTCCAGCTCTGCCCAACCGCAATTGGTACAGGAAGGCACGAAAAATCCGCGGAGCACCTTTGCCTGGTTTGGTGCGACTACTACGTACTGCAAGAGGAAATAAACATTTCCATTACATTTGTCCGCGTGGGCCTTGGCAGCCCCACGCAAGTTAAGAACCATGTTGGTGGTGTGAGAGTGTTTACAGAGGTAGTGATCTAGTCATTCTGTATGCGTAATAATGAACCAACCCATAAGTTTCTATGCATTACATTGTTAAAAGTGAAGAAACTTTCTTACCAAAACAATATCTGCTGAGAAATATTTAAACTCTCACCTCATACCCGAAGGCTATAGCCATAACGGAGATAAGAAAGCCGAAAAATAGCTCCAATTTGCGAAGACCGTAGTTATCGATGAGCAGAAAGGTGAACGTGTCCAAAATGGTGACGAGGACGCCGCCCCAAAGGGGTACCTTCCCCATACTAAGAAGATTAATTGCAATTGAGGTCCCGATGACCTCCTAGACCCAAAAACCCAAAGGACACTGTAGGACGGATACATTTTAAGCTGAAAAATAGAGGGAGTATGAAACTCACTTGCATGTCGGAACCGATAATAGCGATTTCAACCATCAGCCAGAGGATGATGCGAGCCGGTTTGGGGTAATTTTCGTAGCATATTTCAGCCAAATGCTTTCCGGTTACAACTCCAATACGAGCCGCCAATCGCTGCATGAACAGTCCCATCAGTGTTGCCAGAAAGAGGAGCCACAGCAGCTACGAAAGAAAGCCCATACATAAAGCCCAAAACGCACATACACGATAATTCGCCACGGCACCGCTCTGTAAATCTGACTCGATATTACCGGGATCTAAATAGGCAATGCTCATCAGAAAACCAGGACCAGTGTAAGCCCATAACGTGCGACAGCTGAAAGTTCGCCAAGCCTAAAAAAACTGAAATGTTCGTAAACTCAAAAAGGGGAAAACCGTGTGATAAGTTTCGCTCACACTTGGAATTTTGTCACCAGCGGATCGCCGAGGGCGGTTTGGAAGCGAACCATTTTGTCTTATTGAACCAGTGTTTGCAGGCCTTGCCTCAGTTTCATCCTCAAGAAGTGGATGCGAATCCTCAGCGCCTAACCTTGAAAAAGATTATTTCCATAACTTACTATAGTTTGTGTAAGCCAAATGCATAACCGAGCAGACCGCTGAGAGGTGCGACCAAGCGTGGGCTGAATAACCGACCTTTAGACCCATCAGATAAGTGTTCGACAAATGGGAACAATACATATTGATGCAAAAGTTTTCGGCAAGTACTAAAGGCAAATGAGTAATGTATTGCAAAAAAGCACACATCAGATTAATTACGACACAAATTTCCGCAGTAGAGGTTTGCTCAATTTGACTTAAAATAGGAGCTATAGGAATTTTATTACAAATGAGACCTAAATGGACTAGAAAGCCTCATCAAAATCAGCTTTTTAACAATAAGCCCAAATAACAAAAAGACGATTTTTTTGTTTTGTGAGTGACGTTGCAAAACTAGCTCGACTTTTGACAAAATTAATGCCGATTAATTACAAAGCGACTAGCACAATGCTGCGCTTTGCATACATCGGTTGGGAATGATTGGATTTAAAAGGGATACTGCGGGGCAATAACTTAAGTGACCTAAATTGTCGGCGTAACTTCAAACGGCCTTGAATGGTCCTGCCTGTTGACTCATTTTAGTGGGCGTCGTTCCACTAATGTACTAGGACCACCATGAGGAAATCACATCCAACGGTAGAGGGCGTCTTCAAGTGTTCGAGCTGCGAGTTTAGTGTGAAGTTCGACGACAAAGGCCCACATCCGCGCTACCTTAAACCGGACATTAAGTAATATTTGTGTAATGACAACTTTTAGCCTTCTCGAGGATGCATACATAATGCGCGATCCCTTTGTTGATGGAGGATCCGGAGGAATTATCATAGGTGCTGATTGTTGCGTATGTAAAGCAGGCGTCTGCGTCTCCCCAGTAGGTTATTTCACTTTTGGATAAATTGAGGTAGGAATGCTCCTTCTTCTACGCAAAACGGTACTGCAAGGACTGTGCCATCAAAAATTTGGACCACTTTCCAGAAGAAATCCGCAAGGTACTCTCATCCTGTAGTAATTCTATCACCGCAGGAACTTCTACGAAGTCTCAAAGGGCATTGAGGCAGAGCCGCAGCCCCGAAGCGTTCCTATGGTGTCAAATCCCTTGCCAAAATATTTTTGATATGTGATACGTGATATGCGGGTTAAAGCTGACGTATAATGAGGGAACATTAAATATATTTGCTAATGTACAAAATTAGCCCAAGTTTAAACTCCTAACTTTGCTGCAGGAAAGACCAAACACACGGATCAAGCGCAGCATCAATCTGTCCGTCCGCTGCATTTTCGGAAGAGAGGGAGGAGGGGGATGGAGATTCAATGGCTAGATCCACCTTATCCTCACACATTTTAATATTTGCTGCCGGTGGGTTGTTTCTCATATCAGCCTGAATTCCACTCAGAAGAGCGTCCAATTCGGGGCCAAGGTCTTCAAAAGATATAGGGGCACTACTGGCTGATGGTAGGTCAGGGGAAATGGCTTGTACAGCACTGGAGAGAGTTTCATTGGCGCGGGCGAGATATTGTTCACCTAGGCGAACCGTTTCGCCGGCAATTTTCACCTGAAAAAGGGAACAAGAATGTGTTACTGCTCTTACTAACCTTATGAGGAGAAGGCCTTGCAGTAAGGGCAACGATCATGGAGGACGGTTTATCGACTAAAAGTTATAATTCTGCAACTGAAACGGAACAGCGGAGGAATCGAGTGAATGTGTTTAGAGAAAATATTCATGAATATACTACCTGATAAGTAAGCATTTCACGGAGGAGATCTCGAGCTTGATGGGGACGGTATTCGTTTAGCAGATGGTGCATGTTGATGAATAGCTGCCCGATATGGTCAAGCTTCTCCTTGCGCTTGGGAGAGCTTGGGTCGCGTGTAATGATATCCAACAGATCTAGGTAATTGGCAAGGATCGAGAAATTGAGCTTCTTAAGTTCGGCTTTACGACTGCATGTCTGCAAAAAACAACGAGGGTGAGACAAGCATTAAAGTGATTGAAGTACCGTTTCCATCACGATTTACACAGGAATTAGCGCTAGCCTTGTTTTAAGAATAGCAGAGACATGGGGAAACTTGTGATCGTGAGGCAAAACAATTCTTACCTGGGGATAAATTCGCCGGAAGCCGAAAGACTCAAGAGGTCGCAGGATTGGATCGTCTGTGTTGTACTGAATGCCAAAGGTTTGATAAGAAGTAGAAGAAGGGATCTGTGGGGGCGGTGGTGCTGCACCAAGAGCGACAGCACTGTCAGTGTACTTATTGATAAGCTCCCACGGCGGGATAGGGAAGAGGCTAACGTGTGAAGGTCCCTCCGGTACGCGATTCATATTTTAGTATGCAAATCAGCAGCAGCTTTTCGTAGGCAGCCCAACAGTGCGAGAAACTCCTTCTCACAAAGAGCGTGCTTAACTTCGACCTGATTTTTTATGCAAACAGCGTATAATCTAGCCTCCTTAGCGCACTTAGATAAGAGGACGGGATAATTTAGCAAGCGCTCACGGGCAGAACCAATCTTAATGGACATTTAGGGATCGCACAATGAGAACAGCAGTCCAAAAAGGGCCCCCCCAAGCCCACCTAAACAAGCAAATGAGATTTTAGGCGCATACATGACGTTGAAGTCTAAAAATAGTTGCAGAAAGCAAAAAATTGCGTTATTTTTTACAGACTTTTTGTTGTATTCGTTTTTAGGAGCCAAATATGTATGACAGTAAGAATTGGTTGACAGTAGCGATTCGTGAATTTAATGCTGTTCTGCACCATTTTGTACTTTGTTTATAACGTAATTTTATATAAGAATGATCGTAAATAGATAATAGCGCGATTTTTGCACTTGCTTCAACATACAAACATAATTTTTTTCACTTTATAAGCTATTGCGTCTGGCATAATGCGATCCAACTTTGCAGCGATTTCGTTTAGAACAATCAATTCGGTGCCTAAACACTCTTGTTACACTCACCTACCGTTTAAGCGGCTTATTCGTGTATCCTTGGCCTGGGAATGAATGCTCCTGCCGCGTTTGAGTCGTTCCTTTTGACAGAAGGCGAGAAGAAGTAATGCTTCGCTTCTCCTTGGAGATTGTCTAGGGTCTTTGTTGAGAAGGACACGCATGTCCCACATGCTGCCATCTTCACCTTAAACCGTGAAGACCATACGCTGGGTAACATGATCACTAGGTTAGCAAAAATGGGTTCATGACATCTTCTTTGCATCAGCGTCTGCTTTTTGACACTTGTACTAGTAGTGAAGTTGATATTGGGACGTGTTCTTGGCATTTTTTTTGCCACGACCACACTGCTTATGCCTACACTTGATACTCTGTTGAACCCGTAGACAGTTGCTAAAGGACCCTCGAGTGCTTTTTGCCGGTTACAAGGTTCCGCACCCTCTCGAGCATAGGATAGTCATTCGGGTCCAAACGACTCCCGCCGTTACCCCGCTTGAAGTCTTCTCCTCTGCCATTAAGGACCTCATTAGTGAAATCTCGAACATAGAAGAACAGTTCCGCGTAAGTTCAAGATTTCCTTTATTCGTCCACTTTAGTCTACAGTTAACTGAGTTAACTGGTCTGGATCCCTACAAATGGTATGCAAATATCTTCCGACAAATAAAAAGTGCGCTTCCCCATCGTCTCACTTTCTTCAGTAAGGGGGGAGGGGTGGAAGACAAAAATGTACATATTTATTTGATTGCTTATTATACAAGATGACAAGTTCTTTATGTCCAGACTTCTGGAGCTTGTCTAAAACAAGTAAGGCAAGTGAGGTAGCGCTACGAAACAGAAATTTGGATTAGAGTAGGCATTATCGCTTACTTAAAGGGAATGCTGATGGGGATAAGGCACACAACGTCGTTCACTTTTCGTCGTTCTTCCCAGCGCCCCAGACGGTGTTCCTGACCGACTCCAACGGCCAACCATGTTCCGTCGTTGGAGAACGCCAGACTATTCACGTAGCCAGCCTAATAAGCACAGATTTGTGCCACGATAAAGGTAGAGCTAATGACCAATTTAGGAAGGATGTAAAAGGCCTCACCAGATGAAACTCTCCCTCCGGGACTTTCACGATTTTCGTGTTGTCATGGTGAACTCTGAGGCGACCCCGTGATTTGGGCTTCCCATTCTCCTCGTCACTTCCGTCTCCACCTCTACCGAATGAGAAGGCCTTTCCCTCTACGACAAGGCGCCATAACTGAACGTGACCGGAAGAGGAGCCTGAGGCAATCAAATCAGTGCCGAACAGGCCTGAGACAGTAGTTACCCAATTCACTGCAGGCCTTGCCGTGGCCGAATCCATGTCCTTTGTCATGGGTGGGTGCGCCGGACATATTCTACAGATGGGACTCCCACGACTAATGTGCCACAGGTACAGTGTACTGAAAGTAAGGTGATATCGTTTTCGAGCATAAGGTATTTACGCGTAGACATGCAGGAGTTTGTTAGGATGAAGCTGAGTTATGCGTAAACTTACTTCGACGTTGATCCTCCAACGAAGAGGTCATCATTCACGGCATACACACATTCCACTGAGTATCTGCACGTGTGGATAATTTCAAGATCAACTGACAAGACAAGCAAAATTAGGGGGCAAACTCACTCCGAAGCGTTTTTGACAGCATACTGGACACAGACTTCTTCTTCAACCTTCCACAGGCAAATGCCTGCTCCTCCAAAACCAGAGGAGGATACGCATCGCTCCGCTGAAAGTCCGCAAATCGAAAGCACCTCGATTTTTGTTGCTGCCCTGATGCGTAAAATGAAATTCAATTTGCGGAGAGGAGGGAGTAATATCAGAAACAAAAAATATGAGTACCCCTGGTCCTGCAGAATCTCAGTTAGAGGCATATTCCACACACAGACACGGCCGGAGCGATCACCCGAAAACATCATATGCGACTGACGACGAAAACTCAAAGCCTGCAACAAAGAAGAAAAACAGTAAGTTTTTTTTAATCGATTGTACAAGAAATGATGAAGCAGACTTACAGTGACAGGCGAGAAGTGTCTTTGAAGGCGAAACTTGACTTCGAGATTGTCAGGAGCCCAAATGATAATGCTCTTGTCAGCACTACCTGAGGCCTGACATGAAAGATGGAGTGATCTCAAGATTTCCCACAACCAGACCGTAAAAAATACTACCACAGACTTACAAGATATTTGCAGTCATCCGAAACGGCAATGGATAAAATTGGACCGGTGTGGAATGGAGAAGAGGAGCCCCTTCGGCCACCCGCGACGAATTTGATTTTCCTGAAGTCTTTCAAACCCCCTTTAAAACAATTAACGTAAAAGAGAAGTACACAACTCACATTTGCATATTGCCGCATCCTTCCCACCGGAATACAGATATTCACAGTCCGATGAGATACAAAGGCAATTGATGGATTTCTTGTGACCACGCAAGCAGATGATATTATCCATAGAAACAGGTTTAAACTGGATTAAATGAGCCAGTACTTATGAAACGAACCCCATCAGCCACCCTGAGAAACAGCTTTCCTCGGGCCTGGAGGGCTTCCTCTTGCAATCGAAGGGACAATGTAGCCGTTGCATCCTCCTCATCAGAGCCAACTATGAAAATGACAGAGCCAAAGAACAAAAACCTATTTTTAAAGCCTCCGCAAGTGCCTTCTTCGTAAGCCTGACATGTCTTTCATGTGGAGTTTCATCTTCAAACTCATCATCGGACCCCTGAACCGAGTGTTCGCTGAGATAAAGTGTTATTAAGTTGCACATCACTACATGATATCAGTATGTTCCGAATCGGAAGAGATCTCTTCATCACTGCTGACAGTCTTCCTCTTCTAGTTGAATAAGTGACCTGTCCAACCCCTTACCTTCGATTCCTGTTTTTGCACAGGTGCATGACTTCTACCACGTTTTCCAACCATTTTAAAAAGGCTGACCCTTACGAGAGAAGTTTAAACAAATTTGCTTTACTGCACGTGCATCTTTCTAAGACATAAACCCGTTTATGCTCAATGTGCACGGAATGAAGTGTTTCAGTTATTTTGTTGTCTAATGCGCGACCGGGAATTGTGCAAGAAAAGCCACTTTGAGTCAATATGCATGGAATGCATTCTCATTTTTACTGATTAAACCTATCCAAAAAGTTCATTGATTGAGCCAAGTAACAGTATAGTAACCGTTGCTTTAAGGCGGAATAGTTGTGAACACATCGTCAAAAAAGCCGACAAAACTAAAGAAATAATAATCAAACAAAATACAGTGAGTACTATAGCTTCCCGAGATTTCCCTTAAGGTAAAAGAAGGCACATTGCTTAGGCAGAATACATATTCTGAAACCAGGTGGATTGGGGG